>VDFB02221899.1:0-10358 GCA_007258455.2 Sequoia sempervirens | reverse complement strand
TACACATTGCAACCACAAAACAAATTACAATCTCAATATTACAATTCCATTCAGTTGTTATTTTTGTCCACACAACATTTGGGCATGCGCCCGGTAGTGCAGGAGGAGGATCAAAAGAATGTCAGTATCATTTTTATATGAGTGATGAATCTCACTTGTGCGACTATGTCAACATTATTTCAAGAATGTTTTTGAGTTCTTGTAGGAGCATGATATAACATTGGGGAAACATCTAATTTGGTCAAATAATTGTACAGGTCAATTCAAGAATGCTTGTATGTTTTATTGGTTGAGTAGAATGCAAGTAGAGAACGGTCTACCTCATATTTGGAATTTTTTTGAAGCTGGACATGGGAAAGGGGAGCATGCATAAAGAGAGCTCTAGTTAAGGAGCAATTGAAGATTTCAAAAGCAAAATTCAGTGATGCACGTTCTATAGTTGATTGGTGTATTTCAACATTGTCACGGGGAGGGACACTTGATTCAAGAGTATGCATATTCTTTTGGTTTGTTGAGAAGAGTACAGTGGGAGGCAAATTGGATAGTCATACAATCAAAGATTCTTCAAAGATGCATTCATTTTGAAGCTAAGATGTAGGCACATGGACCATTTGGACACGAGAGTTGGCTTATTTTGTCGAGTTGTATTGATTATTGAGTGGGGTCCAATGTAGCAGTCAGAGTAAGGTGGGTGTTGAATACATGGGTACCATGGTAATCTGCTCCTTTATCTCAAACAATATCCATGACAAATGAAGCAAAATCAAAATTTTAGTTGATTATGACTTTCTTTTTAGATCTACTACAACTGGGACATATTTTTGCGGTTGTTGCCTCTGAGGAGGAATGAAGAGATCGGACTATTGGTTGGCTCAGTATTGTGGGTAAAGCATAAGCTAACACAACTGATGGAAGATGATGATGGTTTCATGTATCCTACAAGTTCAGTTGTGGTTGCAGGAACTTGGTTGCGAACATACATGATTAGAAAGAATGGTATACACGCATTTGAAGACTACAAGAAACACAAAACCATTCTCATGTATTTGCGCCTTGTTATAGCAATAAATGTTAATTTGTTAAAATATCATGCCATACCAAAGACAAAACAACTATGGACACTTAGTAATGTTGATCATGAAGCAATATTGGATACTCTTAAGCAAAGAGATGACCCTTCAGGCCAACTTGAATAGCATTTTCAAGAATGGAAGGTAGAATGCTTATGTTCATTATGATTAAGTTCATTAGTGTTCTTTATTTAATAATGATATTTTATATACTATGGCAATGCAGGTGTCTTTAATAGTGATATTTTGTATGCACTTTTACGATATTTTTGGCAAGATTGATCATGGAATTGCTGCAACAATAGCCAACTCTAATCCTTTTAAAGAGGTATGCGTCTTTTATAGTTTGCATCACTAGCTCATCATCATTCAGGTTGTTTAGATTAATATAGATATGTTATTCTAAGCATCTTTTCTATTGTGACAATATAGATTTCTCATTTTCCCACTTTTGCGATATTCCTGGCATGATTGATCATGGACCTACTACAACAATAGCTAGGTCTGATCCTTTGGAAGAGGTATGAGTCTTTTATAGTTTGCATCACCAACTCATCATCATTTAGGTTGTTTAGATTAATATAGATATGTTAGTCTAACATCTTTTCTATTGTGACAATATATAGATTTCTCATTTTTCCACTTTTGTGATATTCCTAGCATGATTGATCATGGACTTGTTACAAAAATAGCTAGCTTTGATCCTTTTAGAGAGGTATGCAATAGATTACAACAATATAGATTGGTTGTTCTAAGCGTCTTTTATAGGTGTTTTTCAGTCCAAAACATGAACATACTATTGTTGTTGAAGATTGTGCCCTGAATGCCTCTAATAGGAAAATTTTGTAAAATTTGAATTCTCAAATTGGAAACAATGTAAAATGGTCATAATTGTGTATGGGCATAATCTATACCCAGTAATGTTTTTTGAAATATGGGTCAAATGAATAGCATTGTATAAAGGGTATTTTTTAAATGTAAAGGGGCCTATATTTTGGAAACTCATAGGTTTTGTAAAGGGGTCTATTTTTGTACTTAATCGAGCTGCAACCGAAGGTTTTCTTCCTGGTTCTTTCCTATCGGTATGCTCGTTTGAACTAGGTTTTGTAATATTTCCCATTTATATCTAATAAATTATAGTGGCTTGCAACTTTTTCTACTCAAACCCAATTCTTTAATTCACAAGGGTGACCTCATAGTCATAAACCTATTCCCTTTCATTTTATAATTCAAAATTCAAAATTTTTGCTAAGTGGTGTCATTCACCAACTTTGAATTGACTAAACAAATGTTTGGCATAATTTGATGATATACACTAGCATTAATAACATACAATATATTCATTATAATCATGAAAACATTCATTTATCTTATAGCATTGGAGCCATTAATAGTGAGACATTTTGATTCAATGCAATAAAAATGAGTACAATATTTCTAAATACCACCAAGTCCCTAGATATTCAAGAGTAGATACAAAGATAAACATTCATACCATGATCAACCCTTAATTATCCAATACCCTATCAACCTTTAATTATGTTAGGTTGATTGTGTTTGATTGATTGGATTTTATACATCCTTGTACCTCATTGATACATTTTTCTATTAGGTTTTGCATTTTTTATGTTAAGATATAGTAAATTATATTCACTTGCAATTTGAAGTGTAAATCTCTTGTATTGTTAGAATGAGTACTTGAATGATCATGAGGTGTTTATTGAAATATTGTTTTCATTAGTATTCTTTGGAATGCTTTGGATATTGTTGTAATGGCTTTGAATAAAGAAGGTCATGAATGGGAGTCACACAATCATTGCCATCAATGAAATTGACCATCGCTCACATGTAATGCTTGGGAGTTACATTGGGAGAAGTGGATCATCTTTCCATGATTTTATGGGTTCCTACTTAGTTGATATGTTCATGGTGGAGGGCTATCTTGAGTGCTATCATAATTACATGTTAGGGTGGTTTGTGGTTTTAAACTATCAAGAATGGTTTTGGTGGCAATTAGTTTGGGGAAACCACTTACATGGTTTTATCTTCCCATTGCTTTGTATAAAAACTTTATGTAGAAATTTTATTACATATGTAGAAGTTTCTTTGTTTTCTAAGCATATTGGGGCCTAAATAAAGGTTTCTAAGGTGGTGGAAAAGTTTGAAAGGTTGTGGAAGTGCTACATCCAATAAACCCTCAAGAATTACACTAAAAACAAGGATTTTTTGATTTGATGGTTACAGTTCCATACAAATGGAATCCAATTGCAAAATTTTTTTTTCTTGGAAATTTATTTGCTGCCCCAAGGTTTTAGGGGTTTGTGTGGTGTTTGAAGGTATGTTTCTTTGCATTTTTGGGCTAATTCAGTAGCTTTTTCAAGGGTGAACGTATAAGAAGTCAAAGTTGATCCAAAGGGGTCTATGTTGTTTCTCATATATTTTTTGTAACTTGGATATGGGTGTTTGAATCAGTCATGTGTTCGTTTGGTGTTTTGGAAAATTATGGAGTAATTGTACAAAAACTAGTTTCTCACTATTACAAGGGTTTAAGGGGGTTAAAGAGGGAAACATGTATTTAGTTGCTTGTCAAGTTTTAAAGGAGTTTTGGACTGTCCAAAGACATCAGAATAATCTTGTTAGATGCCTCAAATAGGCAGGTTGCAAAGAGTTTGTGATTGTTCCCTTGTGTCTGCATCAATTTTTCAACTAATTTGACTCAGTCCAATGTAGCTCGGAGTGATTTGGCATATTTCAGTGCAAGAGAGGACCATCCCTAGTGTAAACGTACCCATCTAGATGTGTTGGAATAGTCCATTTGGTCATATGAGGTGCGGAATGAAAGTTGCACCACTTTCCAACTTTACACTGCTTGCATTTGGCAACTTGTCCCTCCACTGAAAAGTCATCACCACAGGAAAATTCGTTCAAGAAAGAAAAAACTGAGAGATTTTTTGTAGATGGTCCCAACACGATCCCATAGCCTCAGACGAAGACTCTATAAGCATCATGGTCTCTGACAAATAGACCTTCAAAGATTGCCGCCTTTTAGCACTTTGGACTCTTAAGGGAAAACGTTGGTCCAATGCAGCTCAAAGTGATTCAACGTATTTGGGTGCAAGAGAGGACCATCCCTAGCATAAACGTACCCATTCGGATGTGTTGGAATAGTCTGTTTGGTCGTACGAGGTGCGAAATGAAAGTTGCACCACTTTGCAACTTTACATTGCTTGCATTTGGCAACTTTTCCCTCCACTGAAAATTCATCACCACAGGAAAACGCCTTCGAGATAGAAAAAATAGAGAGAATTTTTGGTAGATGGTCCCAACACAATCCCATAGCCTTAGACAGAGAGTTTGTAAGCATCATGGTCTCCAAGAAATAGACCTTCAAAGATTGTTGCCTTTTAGCACTTTGGACTCTTAAGGGAAATCACCGGTCCAATGTAGCTCAGAGTGATTCGGCGTATTTGGGTGAAAAATAGGACCATAACTAGTGTAAACGTACCCATACAAACATGTTGGAATAGTCTGTTTGGTCATACAAGTTGCAAAATGAAAGTTGCACCACTTTGCAACTTTACACTGCTTGCATTTGACAACTTTTCCCTCCACTGAAAAGTCATCACCATAGGAAAATACCTTCGAGATAGAGAAAACCGAGAGAGGTTTCTATAGATGGTCCCAATGCGATCCCATAGCCTCAAATGGAGAGTCTGTAACCATCACGGTCTCCATGAAACAGACCTTCAAAGATTGTTGTCTTTTAGCACTTTGGACTCTTAAGGGAAATCATTGGTCCAATGTAGCTCAGAGTGATTCAACCTATTTGGGTACAAGAGAGGACCATCCCTAGCATAAAAATACCCATGTGGATGTGTTGGAACAGTCAGTTTGGTTGTACGACTTGCGGAATGAATGTTGTACCACTTTGCAACTTTACACTGCTTGCATCTGGAAACTTTTCCCTCCACTGAAAAGTCATCACCACAGGAAAATGCCTTCGAGATAGAAAAAACTGAGAGAATTTTTGGTAGATGGTCCCAGTATGATCCCATAGCCTTGGATGGAGAGTCTGTAAGCATCACGATCTCCAAGAAATAGATCTTCAAAGATTGTTTCCTTTTAACACTCTAGACTCTTAAGGGAAATCGTCAGTCCAATGTACCTCAGAGTGATTCAACGTATTTGGGTGCAAGAGAGGACCATTTCTAGCATAAAAATACCCATCGATATGTATTGGAATAGTCTGTTTGTTCGTACGAGTTACAGAATGAAAGTTGCACCACTTTGCATCTTTACACTGCTTGTATCTAGCAACTTTTTCCTCCACTAAAAAGTCATCACCACAGGAAAATGCATTCGAGATAGAAAAAACCAAGAGAGGTTTTTGTAGATAGTCCCAACACGATCGCATTGCATTGAATGGAGATTCTGTAAGCATCACGATTTCCAAGAAATAGACCTTCAAAGATTGCTGCCTTTTAACACTTTGGACTCTTAAGGGAAATAGTCTGTCCAATGTAGCTCAGAGTGATTCAGCATATTTGGGTCCAAGAGAGGACCATCCCTAGCCTAAAAATACCCATCTAGATATGTTGGAACAGTATGTTTGGTTGTACGAGGTGTGGAATGAAAGTTGCACCACTTTGCAACTTTACATTGCTTGCATTTGGCAACTTTTCCCTCCACTAAAAAGTCATCACCACAAGAAAATGCCTTTGAGATAGAAAAAACCGAGAGAGGTTTTTCTAGATGGTCCCAACATGATCCCATAGCCTCAAATGGAGAGTCTGTAAGCATCACGGTCTCTGAGAAATAGACCTTCAAAGACTGCTACCTTTTAGCACTTTGGACTCTTATGGGAAATCATCAGTCCAATGTAGCTCAAAGTGATTCGGCATATTTGGGTGAAAGAGAGGACCATCCTTAGTGTAAACGTACCCATACAAATGTGTTGGAATAGTCTATTTGGTCGTACGAGTTGCGGAATGAAAGTTGCACCACTTTGCAACTTTACACTGCTTGCATTTGGAAACTTTTCCCTCCACTGAAAAGTCATCACCACAGGAAAATTCCTTTGAGATAGGAAAAAACCAAGAGAGGTTTTAGTAGATTTTCCCAACACTATCCCATAGCCTTAGATGGAGATTCTTTAAGCATCACAGTCTCTAAGAAATAGACCTTCAAAGATTGATTCATTTTAGCACTTTGGACTCTTAAGGGAAATCATTAGTACAATGTAGCTCAGAGTGATTCAACATATTTGGGTGCAAGAGAGGACCATCCATAGTGTAAAAGTATCCATCCGCACATGTTGGAACAATCAGTTTGGTTGTACGAGTTGCGGAATGAAAGTTGTACCACTTTGCAACTTTACACTGCTTGCGTTTGGCAACTTTTCTCTCCACTAAAAGGTCATCACCACAGGAAAATGCCTTCGAGATAGCAAAAACTGAAAGATTTTTTTGTAGATGGTCCCAACACGATCCTATAGCCTTGGATAGAGAGTCTATAAGCATCACGGTCTTCGAGAAATAGACCTTCAAAGATTGCTGCCTTTTAGTACTTTGAACTCTTAAGGGAAATTGTTGATCCAATGTAGCTCGGAGTGATTCGGCGTATTTGGGTGCTAGAGAGGACCATCCCTCACATAAACGTACCCATCAAGACATGTTGGAATGGTCCGTTTGGTCGTACGATTTATGGAATGAAAGTTGCACCACTTTGCAACTTTACACTGCTTGCATCTGGCAACTTTTCCCTCCACTGAAAAGTCATCACCACAAGAAAACGCCTTTGAGATAGAAAAAACTGAGAAAGGTTTTTGTAGATGGTACCAATACTATCCCATATCCTTAGACGAAAAGTCTGTAAGCATCATGGTCTTCAAGAAATAGACCTTCAAATATTGCTTCCTTTTAGCACTTTGGACTCTTAAGGGAAACTAGTGGGCAACATAGTTAACTTCTTCACAAACTTGGTTTGAAGTAATTTCATTCTTTTTTGTGCCTTTAAAATGGATTTTTAAGCCTTCCACCCTAAAAGTGGCCTCTAAATAGCTTCAAACATCTTAACTACCTCATTCTTATTCATTTGTTTTGCAAATAAGCATTTTCATTCCAAGAGGCTGAGCTTTGATTTTTGCTTGTTGGATTGAATGCGGACCATGGCACAAATTTCTTTTTTCTAAAATTGTTCAACATCATTGAACTAAGAATTTATCACACATCTGTAGAGAAACAAAGGAGTACCACAAACTAAAACACATTACACTTCGGTTCTCACTGACTTGATGCACTCTTCAACACCTCTCTTCTCTAAAAGCAACCTCTAAATCACTTCAAATAGCTTAACTACCCTAAAACCAACCCTAAAAATGACATTTAAATCACTTCAAACACCTTAACTACCTCATTCTTATTCATTTGTTTTACAAACAAGAAATTTCTTTCCAAGAGGTTAAGCTTTCATTTTTGCTTTCAAAGAAAAATCTTCATATGCCACTGTTACACTGCATAGGTAAACCAGGATTTGTATTGTCTAGACCTATATTAAGCTACCACTCTCAAGACCAATGTAACAATGATATAAAATAATTCTTTGAATTTGAAAGATGGGTCACTTTCCTACTTTGGGTGGGATTTCAGACTCTCTAATACTATCATGCATTTCTTTCATTCCTTGTGCCTGCACCTCCCACTTCCTTCTTTTGTGGGCCTTTAAAAATTTTCCTTTCCATTCACATAACACCCTAATAACTTGACCACCACTTCTCAAACCAAACATTCCTCTTTGGATCTTTGAGACTTTTGATGATGTCTTATGTTTGTAAAATAGCCAATGGGGTATCCTAATCCTCAAACCCCTAGATCCCCATTGTCTTGTGTCCTAACACCCAAGAATCCCATCGCCTGAACCCTTGATGTTGGACCTTGGGATAATTATTTGCTTGAACTTAAAGCAATCATTTCCCTAGATCTCTACACTCAAGCATGCACTTTCACAAAACCTCACCATTTGAATGGACTCCACCCATGACCACGACTAACCAAGAATGCAATTAATGAGCCCAAATTTGAATGTGAGAAAATGGAAAGAAAATTTGGACCCATGTTAGGCCTTCAACCTCTATATAAGGAATAAAAATTCATTAGTTTGGATAATCTTTGGACATCATCTCAACAAATCCAAAATTGCAAAGTTGGACACTTGTGTTCACTTGTTGAATCTAAGGACAAAAACCCTTAGGTTATGGAGATTTTTTGACGAAACCCCATTGATTCCTAGAGTTTGGAAGATGAAACTTGTTTTGATTTGTGAGGGAAATTTCACAAAAAGGTTGCATCTGTACGCCAAGCATAGTGGATTTCAGCATCCCAATATTTTTCTAAAAAAAAAATTGATCATTGTAATCTTGGTTATGAGCAAACAATTGAAGCAAAAAAATTGTAATCATGAAGTGAGTTATTTGAATTAAATACTCTATTCCAACCAACTTATATGTATAGATCTATTTATCATATGTGAATGTTTTAGATCTAAATATCTTGTTTAAATGTTTTGGCTGATTTTCATTGAATTATTCCAAATCTAAGAAATTTGTATGAATAATTTAGTTAAGGATCATTGCATTTATCATTGAGCCTATGGTAAAATGTTCTCATCCTATGGCATAAGTCTTGAATTGCTTTAATCAGTTCTGACAAGTCATGACCTCTTGATTGGGAAGGCTGTAACTCCCCCATTCATTCAGACAACCAGATGTATGTTTGTTGACAATATCAAATAAAACCTCTAGCCAGGGTCTGCTAGTGTAGGGAGAAGCAATGCATGAAATTTTCTTTTTGATTTGGGCTAAATGTGATTAGGACAAGCCCTGACAGGGTTGTATCAAATCCCAAGAGAGAGATATGTTGAAGAAGAAAATAGAGAAATTATAGTGAAAATGTGCATTAGCATGTCTCATTTTATTTATAGAAGAAAGTACAGTGCACAACAATCAAGCAAAAGCTAAAATCCATCTATGAAATACATTACTCACTATCAAAACTAACCTTCAAATTAAAGAAGAATTTAAGAAGCTATATTTTCATATAACTTCTTCAAAAGTATTTAAATTATTGTACAAGGAACATAAAGTATTAGAGATGCACTTTCCAAGCAATGTTGTTTTCCTATCGGTTTATGTAAAACATAATTATTGTGGGGATTCTACTTAAGATTCAATTAATCAAGGAAATCAGAAATGTTTTGGAGTTTTGTTCTACCAATGCAATTATTTCTATACTAGCCATTATGGAGAAGCGGTTTATACAAATTTTCTTTGTGAAAAATACATTGTGATTAAATTATTTGTTTAAAGTTATGTCTTGCTTTTTATTTTCTAAAAGAATCCATATTTAGATGGTGTTGCAGTCAGATAAACATCTATTTTTCACAGAGCTCACAACTTTTAATAGTATTCTTTTCCTAAATTTCTTGGTCAAAGTGCATGATGATGTCATTTCATGCCTGCAAATAATTGAATCTTCTAGTCAACAAATGGTCACAACATCTTGGGATGGAATGATTAAAATATGGAACATTGATGAAGGAAGAGGTAGTTGGGAAACAACTTTTGGATCATCTAAGAAGACACAAAGTGCCAGTAAGTATATGAAGAATGGTCATATGATATATTATTTGTATTCATATGGGAGTCTAGCCATATTATTTTTTTCAAAAAGGTGAATTTATGTTATATAAAAAAATTTATGGTTACAAACGAACCACCAAATTTACTAAGGCATGGGAAAGTTGAAAAAGAAGAAAATTAGATGGTGTAGGGTTAATCATATGAGTATCTAGTTGTTACTTATGCAATGTGAAATAATGCTTTGAGTTTGAAAGATGTGCAATGCAATGTAATCAGCAATATGAATAAACCACATATTAACCATTATTTTTATGCTATTGTATCGCTGATATTTAACCATCGTCAAAGAGTTTAATCATGCATATGAGGAGGAAATTAAATTTTGATTGTCAACTTCTATATATATCAAATTATCTAATAATCAAGTGTATGTCCATATACAAAAATGGCATCAACACCAACTCAAACAAAGTTTTACAATATGTGGCATATGCCATCTCGGTATCTATTCAAAATTCACATGCCAAAATGTCTATCTCATCCTAAACTACTGGTGGATCATCAAAATGGAGCCTCTTTGAAGCACTCTTTGGCTTTGAAGGTAGCTGCACAAGAAAAATTCAAACCACAATTGATATTAGTTATACTATATA
>VDFB02221898.1:0-10199 GCA_007258455.2 Sequoia sempervirens | reverse complement strand
GTTCAATAAATATGAGTTATGTGTATTCAAGTGTATACTTTACAAATTACCTATATACTTTGTGACTTATGTATATTCCAATGTATACTTTGTGACTTACTTGTTTTCATGAATATACCTTGTATTCATGCAAATACTTTATATTAATTTGTGTATACTATGTGGGTGTATAATTTCCAAGGTTTATGTTTTTCACATCAGCTTCCCCTTATTCACATGTCAATTGAATTTCTTTTCACATGTATACATACACTAGAAGGTAGCCCAGCATTTCAAACATTGTTGTCTTTCATGGTTTGTCTTGAATATTACACTGATTGATGCAAAAAATTTCATTAGCTCCATAAATAACTCAATACTAGAATACTAGTAGATTACAAATTCCGTAAAATTCGCAAATTGAAAGAAAAGAATAACAGTAAAATGGGCACCAATTATTAACTTGATAATTGATTAAGAATGAGTATAAAATATAGCAAGAGATGAGCTCTTCTAGAAATTTCTAAAATCAATCCAGGCGTCAAGCAAAACATTCCCAATACTTTGAAAGTAATAATTCACCCAAAATTGCAACGGGAGAGAAGTGATGCAAAGTAGGGAGACCTTCAATTACCAATCACAAATTCAACTGATTTCAACAAGATTTCAATCTCCAAAACCCTAACTAGGGTGATTCCCTTCACAACTTCACTATTTGCCTTGTAGGTTTACAAACCTAGTTTCTTGGACCTATCTCACAACTCCACTCTCAAACCCATTAAACAATTATATTTTTAGACACCCTTTAAGGCATACCAAAACATATCTCAAAAGATCATATAACTCTTTTGGAATAAATCCCTCAAACTGATGCTTCTACGTTGTCCCCTTAAGCCAAATAGGCCTAATTTACAAAGCAACACTCCTCTGAACAATCTACCAACCCACAATACCTATGGAAATTCATTTACCAGTCTATAAAACCACCAAATCTAAAACTTTTAGCTAGTGAACCACTCACTAAGTCCTCTTTATATAAAATCCTCATTTTTAGCAAGTTACAAAGGGGTTTACTAAAAATCTCACTTCCCAACTTCTTTACACTTCACCAATGCATCAAACATGCTTCAAATTTCCTATGCATGCTTAATTTATCACCAAAATTTGTTTCCCAAAGATTTTTCCTCACCTACCCACCTTTAACCATCAAATTTCACTCAAAACATTCAAATTTGACAACTAGGGCATCATGCCCAAACCCCAAAATGACCTCTCCTACTCCCAAAACCATTCAATAAACTAAATCCTACCATATTGGGCTCATTCCACTTAGCTACAAGAGTTACAGTTAGTGGAATGGGCCATAATCACATTTTTATGTCTTCAAAACCTTAAAATTGGAGTTTCAGACCTGCCTACAGGGAAAACTCAATAAGATTCTACAACCCCAATGGGAACACCTCAAACTTAGTCAAAATGATAGATAAGACACTGAAACAACAATTAAAATCAATTTGGAGTCACCATTAGGTTGTACAGGCCGTGCAACTACTCTGCAACAACAATATTCAATATGAGTTGCTACTTTGCTTGCATTTGACACTTTCCATCAAGTGGCTTGGACTACGGAAAATGGCCTACGAAATAAATAACAAAAATCGAGACACGTTAATGTAGAGGGGCCCAACGCGATCCTGTAGGCTCAGAAAAAGAGTTCGTAAGCATCATGGTTTTTGAGTAATAGCCTGTTAAAAATTTCTTCCCTTTTGCACTTGGACCCTAAAGGGATCGATGCAGTTTGAGCGTGGCTCATAGTGATTAGCGTGTTTGGGTGCGAAAGAGGACCATGCCTAGTGTAAAAATACCTTTTGAGACATGTTGGAATAGTTTGTTTTGGTCACCACGGAACAAAACAAAAGCTACACCACTTGCAACTTTCAACTATTTGCATTTGACAACTTTTTCCCCAAATTGAAAATTAGCCACTCACGGGGAGACTCAGGAGTTAAGCAAAAACTAAGAGAGGAATGTTAGTAGAGGGTCCAGCTCTGATCCTATAGGATCAAAAGGAGAATTTTCTAAATGTCCACGATATCACAGGTAACAACATGCTTCTTAGTTTGCAGCATTTTGCATTTGGACATAAGGATGAATCTAATTGAGCATTAGCTCATAGTGATTATACATGTTTGGGTGCGAGGACCATGCCTAGCTTAAAATACCTATTCAAATTTTTTGGAATATTTTGTTTTGGTCACCACGAGTTGTAGAATGAAAGTTGCACCACTTTGCAACTTTCAACTACTACATTTGACAACTTTTCTCCAAGTGAAAATTCTCCACCATAGGAAAATGCCTCCAAGATAGCAAAAACCAAGAGAGGTTATTGTAGAGGGGACCAATGCAATCCCATAGGATTAGATGATAATTTTCTAATTATCACGGTATCTGATTAACAACATGTTGAAGTTTGTAGCCATTTTGCACTTTGGACTCTTAAGGGATCGATTTGGTTGAACATAGCTCGGAGCGATTCCGTAGTTCTGGGTGTGAAAGAGGACCATTCCTAGCGTAAACATACCTATTTGGATGTGTTGGAATAGTCCATTTTGTCACACAAATTGCAGAACGAAAGTTGCACCACTTTGCAACTTTCAACTACTTGCATTTGACAACTTTTTCTCCAAGTAAAAATTTTCCACCATAGGAAAATATCTCTAAGATAGAAAAAACTGAGAGAGGTTATTGTAGAGGGACCAAACAAAATCCCATAGGATTAGACAAGAATTTTCTAAGTGTCATGGTATCTGAGTAACAACATGCTGAAGTTTGCAGTCATTTTGCACTTTGGACTCTTAAGGGATCAATCTGGTTGAACGTAGCTCGAAGCGATTCCACATATTTGGGTGTGAAAGAGGACCATTACTAGTGTAAAAATACCTATTAAATTTTTTTGGAATAGTTTGTTTTGTCACATGAGTTGCAGAACAAAAGTTGCACCACTTTGCAACTTTCAACTACTTGCATTTGACAACTTTTTCCCCAAGTGAAAATTCGCCACCACAGGAAAATATCTCTGAGATAGAAAAATTGAGAGAGGTAATTGTAGAGGGGCCCAACACTATCCCATATGATTAGACAATAAGTTCTAAGCATCATGGTATCCAAGTAACAACATACTGAAGTTTGCAACCATTTTGCACTTTGGACTCTTAAGGGATTGATCTGATTAGACGTAGCTCAAAGCAATTCCACGTGCTTGGGTGAAAAATAAGATCATTCCTAGCGTAAAAATACCTATTTAGATGTGTTGGAACAGTTTGTTTGGTCACACAAGATGCAGAACAAAAGTTGTACCATTTTGCAACTTTCAACTACTTGCATTTAACAACTTTTTCTCCAAGTGAAAATTCACCACAATGGGAAAATGTCTCTGAGATAGCAAAAACTGAGAGAGGTTATTGTAGATGGGTCTATCAGGATTCTATAAGATTAGATGAAAATTTTCTAAGCGTCACGGTATCTGAGTAACAACATGTTGAAGTTTGCAGCCATTTTGCACTTTGGACTGGGATTGATTTGACTAAACATAGCTCGGAGTGATTTTACGTGTTTGGGTGCAAAAGAGGACCATTCCTAGTGTAAACATACCTATTCAGATGTGTTGGAATAGTTCATTTGGTCACAAGAGTTGCAGAACGAAAGTTGCACCACTTTGCAACTTTGCACTGCTTGCATTTCACTCTTTTTCCATCAAGTGAAAACTAAACACCACAGGGAAACCACTCTGAGATAACAAAAATTGAGAGAGGTCATTGTAGAGAGGCCCAACATAATCTCATAGGCTTAGACGAAGATTTCTTAAGCACCATGATTTCTAAGTAATACCCCATCAAAGATTGATGCCCTTTTGCACTTTGGACCCTTAAGGGATCGATTCAGTTGAACATAGCTCGAAGTGATTATGCATGTTTGGGTACAAAAAGGGACCATGCCTAGTGTAAATCCACAACTTTTGATCAAAGAATCACTTCCTATGACACCAAAACATGAAACCCTCACTTTGTGCCATTCCAAAGGGGTTTATTGCAAAACATTATTCTAGGATCCTACACAGCTAACCAAGGCCTCAAACACCTTTAGTTATGTCTGCAAATGCTTGAAGGTTCATCAAAATCTACTTCCCCCAAGATTTTCTACAACTACCCTCCTCTAACCATCAAATTTCACTCAAAATACATAGTTTGACAATTAGAACATCATGCCCAGGCACTCAACTGACCTTCCCTGCCCTTCCAAAGATTCAAACACTTAAATATATGCTTTCCCATGCCAAATCAATCATCTTCCAATCTTTCCTAAGACAATTTCACCAAAACCCAACATCTAAACTCAATTTTTAAGCCAAAATTCACCCAATTTCCTTTGGGACAACAACCAAAAACATTCCTAAACATTTCCCCTACTCCTAAATCTTATTCCTACATCTAATCGTATAATTTTGAACTCATTCCATTGAACCAAAGAGAGAAACAATAGGTGGAATGAGTCATTTATTCATTTTTAGTCTTCAAACCCTTATGGCTGGCTATATAGACCCGCAGTCAGTAATTTGACAATAAAATTCTTAGAACTAAATGAATTTCCTTTACTCCAAATCCAAAACGTATCTAACACCTATCTCTACCAATTGGAAAATCTTTTAGGACATAATTCTTATGTACAACCAAGTATAATAGTCTGCAACAGAAAAATTCAATGAAACCACAAAATTACAAGAGAATCAGGGGATTTTTATTGTTTTTCCTTCAAAAAAACCTTCAACAACCTCTTCTTTCAAGTTACCAGCATATTTAAACCTTAACCAATCTATGACAACGGCTCTAACTACCCTTTGAATGCCCATAACCGTTGGGCTTCTTCAAGTTTACATTTTTTTGCACTTTTTTCACATTGACAGCTTTTCAATTTTTGCAATTTTACATCATTTTGACAAATATGCAACATGAACTCCAAAATGACCCAAAAACCAACTAACATGAATTATTACATTATAAATTGGTCTAATATGAGCTTAAGCAATTGAAAAAACTCAAAACACAAAACTAACTTAAGACTTCCATGAACCAAATTTGCTTAATAACCTTGGTGCCCTACACCAAATTTCAATATTTAAGTAAATCTCATTACAAGTAAATCTCATTACAATTCCTTAGGTACTCCATTCTCATAGATCTTTTACAATGTCACTCATACATTCAAAATTATCTTGTAATTTCTACATCATAGGTGCTCACTATGAGGTTAACTTCAAATGAGTAACTTGATATTCCCTCGCTAAGATTCACAGGCTCTTTTATAATGGCTTCAAATTAGAATTGGGATTTGTCACTTGATCATCAAAATAAGGATGTTGCATTTCTTTTTTGGCTGAGATTCTATTCAATGGCTCATAAATCAACATTTTCTACAAGGAGATACCAATCAATTTTTAGTAGTTTACTTACAAATACACAAAGTAAAAGAAGAAAAAGAAAGAGCATCCAAAATGGAAATGAAATGAAAATAGATGGAAGGAACTTACAGACAACAAATCCACACCATTTGGTTCCAACTCAGGAACAACAAAGCATAAATCTTGATGCTTCCATTAAGGATAAGCATGTCAATCTCTCAACTTAGTCACTCCTGGTCATACATCTTCATTGGGACTTCCAAGATACCTATTGTACACAACACCTCTCATGAATAGAATAACTTGAGATTTGAGATGCTCTTATAATTTCTACATCATAGGTGCTCATGATAAGGTTAACTTCAAATGAATAAGTTAAAATTCCCTCACCAAGCTTCACACGCACTTTTGTAATGGCTTAAAATCATAATTGAGATTTGTCAATATCATCAAAATAAGGATGTTGCATTGCTTTTCTGGCTGAGATTCTTTTGGATGGCTCATAAATCTATATTTTCTGCAAGGGGACACCAATCAATTTTTAGTAGGTTACTTACAAATAGGCAAAGTAAAAGAAGATGATAGCATTGGCATCAAACAAATTAATGTGCATACAAGTATAAATTAATAAGAACCAATGTTTAAATTAATGTGCATACAAGTATAAATTAATAAGAATCAATGTGCATACTTAAAAATTAATCCAACGAACCATCTGGGTTTGCTCTACTCTTTATTGTGTCAAGTATTGCCTCATGGTCAGACTCATGGACCTTCCACAAGGTCTTGTTCAAAGGTCTACCCCATATTTGGTCAAACAAACATTGGATGCCATGACAAGGTTTAAGTAACAAAGAATCTTACGATGCGTGTCAAAGTCCTGAAACAGCCAATGTTTAACACTCTTATGTGAGTACCTTCTAATCCACATTCTAGTAACAACAAGGCCTATAGGGTGATGGAGTGTTTTTCTCCATCATAGCGTGGCCTCTAATAATTTCTTTTTAGCCTCAACTACAATGACACAAGTAATAGTTTGTTTCCCTTTTCATTGTCTTCATCTACCAATAATTGCATAAACATGCCTTGTGATGATATTTGCAACAAATCTCGCAGAAATTAGTCAACATTACAAATACACTACAAAGAGTAAGATAACAATATTGGAATTTTAAAAAACTAAGCAAGTAGATATATTTACTGGTTGAACTAGATCTGATACATGGTCAAAGTCGACCGATGATTCCATCTGTGTTAATTCCAATGCCATTAGAGGGTGATACATGTGAAGTGGGCTAAGATAACTTGTCAACCATTTGTCAACCCACTCCCCTGACTCACAATCATTCGAGGCTTGCATTGTACATGAAGAACAAAAGAATTCCATATTTCGTGTATCAATACTCCATGAACCTGTATTTGAGATAAGGAAAGAGTGTAGCTCACTCAATCCCTAATAGTGTAAAACAATCCTGTAGGGTGTGTTAGTACCATCCATCAACCAAAAAAATCTATGAACTGGCATTACCTTCATTACCTAAACCCATGACATTACAC
Source organism: Sequoia sempervirens (assembly GCA_007258455.2). Lineage (NCBI taxonomy): Eukaryota > Viridiplantae > Streptophyta > Pinopsida > Cupressales > Cupressaceae > Sequoia > Sequoia sempervirens. Next base: position 3,208 of record VDFB02221898.1, on the reverse strand, counting down.
CACTTGATGATTGATTTTGCATCCAACTTTGCGGTCTTTATACTTTAGCTCTTCTCATGCTAATGCTCTTTTCACGCATGCTTCTACACCATCATGCTCCCCCTTTTCATGCTCGGCCTCACAAAAATTCCACATATGTTGTACACCTGTAATGACATGCATCATGCTCAACCAGTAGAACATGTGTGAGAGTTCTTGAACTATGTTGCCTGATTATCCAGAGCCATTATATGATCATTATGCTATGCCCCTCTGAGCCAAATCATTGTAGAACATCTGGAAGCAACCATGCATGAACTCTGGAGAATGTGTGTGATAATCACTAATATAAAAGTGATACTCCCTCAATACCTTCCTTTGGTCCTTTATAAGTATCAGTTGCATGAATGAATGTTGTTTGCACAAATATTGAAACCTATGTGGAGTTGTAATACTATGACTGCACCTCACATTGTGGCTGTAGAGTGTAGTTCTCTACAAGAGTTAACCAGCGATGCTTTGATGCCAATGGAAATGTGTCCTTGCATAGCTTGAATTGCATGTCAACCATCAAGCTCTATGTGTATTCTTTGCGCCACTCATACACTATTGTCCGCGAAACATGGACCTGGCGATTTCTTGGAATCTTCTGAATAACCAAATCACACCTTTTTGCTTGAGACCCATCTTTTGTAATGTATGCCACTGTTTTATACTTCTCTAACTCTACTAGTTTTTATCCCACCTCATTTTTGCTTTCCATATGTTGACATATTAGCATACGCTGCAAGCCACCACAACGTTCGCATGAACCATCCAAGCATGATGTCCTGTAGAATATTTGGCCATCCTCCATTTCACATAAATTTTTTGATAAGAACTCTCTTGAAGATGTTGGTGGGGTTTCTATGCCACAATCCTGCAAAACATCGCTAGTATGCAAATCTAAACATATAGAACGATAAACATCATAATTATTAGAGAATTCATTATGTAGTCTACAACAACAAGTAGTGCATGTGTGATGTATCTTGACATAAAAAGGTTTAATCATTTCAAAAAAAATTTGACAATTACTAATTTGAGGATAAGCCTGTTGAAATTTACGAAAAAATTGGGTTTGAGTCGTATCCAAAAAATGCTTTGGATGTGGATCATGGTTTCGACTACCGATTTTCCTTCTTACCACATCCCTTTGATTCGGATATGGCCTTGTGTTATTCTTCCAATACTCTTCAATTAGTGTTCTCAATGCTTCAACAATTTTTTTATCTTTTCGTGGCAGTCTCCTCGAGAATGCCCATAATTCGTTTGAATCGGTGCCCTCAATTCCTTACTTCCTTTGAACGACTCTTGATAAATTTTTTCTACTAATTCTCATTTGTTCACTCATCTTTCTAATGAGACGAGTTGTCTTTGTTTGAATACTTACCAAAGTCAATGTAATGACACATCTGGTGACATTACTATCCTTTGAGCGTGAGGTCTTACCCGCACTCTCATAAGCATCCATTAGATTCTTCACAATAGTGTTTTCACTTCATGCATTCAATCTTCTCAACCCAAGATTATTCATGATTTTTCTATACTTTATACCCTACATCATTTCAACAAATAGTTGACATCTTGCAGTCTCATTTAGCCTTTCAAAGAATTTCCAAATCTTATCAGCATATCTTCTACAAGTGCATGCTGGAATCTTACCTTCCATGTGCTGCAAAATATCCTCATCAATATTAATCAAATACTTTGGCTTTCTATGCAAAATTCTAGGTGGTGTTCTCTTATGTACATACATCTCAAATTAGGAATTTCATCAATATTTAATTGAGGTGGGCTAGATTGTGTACCTTCGATCAAGGGTGGAGTAGAAGACATACATTGAGGTTCATGTGGGGATGATGGCATACCTTCTTTCTCAAATCTGAGTGATGATGTAATCTCAACTTGAGATGCGGTGGATGGTGTCCAACCATATTAACTTGTGATAGATGGTGTCCCTCCATATTCACTTGGAATACCAACAGTCACAGTGGGAATACCATCAGTCATGGGAGATGAATAGTCATTTGAGTCAGTTATTCTTGATGTAATAAGCCTATTAAGGCTTGAAAAAGCTCCATGTAAGGTGTTTGTTCATGTTTTGAAAAATAAAATCAATCAAAATCATTGAATTTTTTAAATTTTACTATTTTCTTGTTGCTATTCTACTCTATACGAATTTGTACAGCTTGGGTTTTCTCTTAAAATCATTGAAATCATTAGTTAGGTGAACTAACTTTAGTTTGGAGGTGGTTTGATTGAATTCCATCAAGAAACACATATTTTGCAATCAATTTACTGACTATGGGTCTGAAATTATGAGTTTAAGGGTTTTGAAGTTGTAAAAATGTATTAGTGCCACATTCCACCTATATTTTCTTATGTGACTTGGTGGAATGGGAACCAATAGAGTAGGTTTAGGTGTAGGTGTAGGTTTTTAGCATTGAGGAAGTGAAGATACATAGTTCTTGTTGCTGCTCCAAGTGATTTTTTGTGATTTCCATGTAATAATGGATGCCTACAAGTTATGATATGAAGAAATAATGGTGGTAAAGGTTGGGAGATGGTTTGTTTAGCTTGTGTAGACCTAATTGAAGGTGTTTGAAGATGTGGAAAGGTGTATGGAGGTATGGAATGTATACTTACATTAAACCCTCACTATTTGAGCATAGTTTAAGCATTTAAACAAAGGTTTAATGAATTGTAGCATTAGTGAGCGATTTATTTGATGGAGATTGATGATTTAGAAGTTTTATAACCTATTTAAGATCTTCCCATGGTTTTTTGATGTTGTGGAGTGATTTTGATGGTACTTGCTTTGTTAAAAAGGCCTAATTGAGCCTTGTAGCAGCAGGATAGTCTATTTTAGGTGAGTATTTTTCAAAGTAAGCATACTTGATTTATCTATATGTTTAAGTAGGCCTTAATGGGTTCTCAGAACTGCTTTCAATTTTTGGAGATCTAAATTGGTTGGGAAAACCAAAATAGAGATGAAAACCAAAATAGTTTCTAACATCTATCAATGTGGGAGGAGTATATTCCAATTTTTTAGAGATATGTATGGAAAATTTGGTAGTAGAGACAAGGAAATCAGCTGCTTGGTATAACTATTTGACAAAATACCTCAATGAAAGCTTTGGAGAGTGGTATGCACATCCATAATAAAGGATTGAGAAATGATGTTTTA
>VDFB02221897.1:75376-98704 GCA_007258455.2 Sequoia sempervirens | reverse complement strand
CATTAACCAGTTGAGCCTGAGAGTTAGGCAACAAAATGCCTTTGACACGCTGTTGAGAAACCGCATTGGCCAAGAGATAGCCAAATCCTTCAACAACAAGCACATAAAGAGAAGGAGCAAGCGGACATCCTTACCAAATAGAGTGGAAAAGCCCAAAGGCAAGAGATTGGTGGCCAGTAATGGTGATACAAGAAGACTCTTCTGAGAAGAGTATTTGGACAACCTGAATGAAATTAGGCCCAAACCCCAAGGCTCACAACATAACTAGAATAAAAGGCCATTCAATGCAGTCATAAGTTTTAGCAAAGTCCATTTTGAGAAAAATAGCTTTCTGGTCTGAGCGTCTAGCCCAATCCATGCCTTCCCACACAACAATGATGTTTTCCAAGATAAATATGGACTTGATAAACCTAGTCTGCTCTAGGTACACAATTTGAGGCAAAAGATGGTGGATCTTCAAAGCCAAAGCTTTGGTGATGATTTTGTAAGAAACATTGAGGAGCGTGATAGGCCGCCAATTGCAAATATCCTTGGGATTCCCAGCCTTAGGTATGAATTTAATATTTCCTTTGTTTATTAAGTTACCCACGGATTTGGAATGAAAATCCTCGAGATAGACTTTATGCAAGTCGTGCCCAACACAGTCCCAAAGGACCTTGTAAAATTCACAAGGGAAACCATCAATCCCTGGGAACTTGTCATTAGCCATGGAATGAACGGCTTCCTTGAGGTCTTCAACTATCAATAGTTGGTCACAAAAATCTCTCTGTGCTAAAGATAGCCTATTTGGCATGACATCAAGGCAATCCTGAAGGGCTTGCTGTCGCTCAGGTGTAAACTCCTGAGCAGTGAAAACTTGCTCATAGTGACGAACAAAGGCCTAGAGAATGTCAGGTAGCTCAAAGAGCACCTGAATTCCATTTTTTAATTTTTTTAATTCCTGGAGATGAGTGTGGCACGTAGGGCGAAAAAAACTCCTTGGAGGCACGGTCACCAATTTTTAACCAGTGCAATCTGGCTTTGATTTGAGCACCTCTGGAACATAATTTTCTACAACTTTCTTTTTGTGTCTGAATTCCGCCACCCTAACTTGTAATGATGGGGAGAAAGGGTTGGCTGCCAAAGCCTTGGTAGTTGAACGCAGGTCAGTTGTGGTAGCCTCATAAGACCGCCAGCAAAAAATGGCAAGCTGGCACCCATAAATGCACATAAATCTTGTCGTGTGAGTGATTCTATCATTCCACCAATTAATCCAGCCTGTATAATGAGATGGCCTACACTCCAAATTCTAGACCCTACGAATGTGGGCCAACGTGGGTTGATGACAAAGCAGAGATGTGTTCAAAAAGAACTATGTTTTGCAAGCCCGAGGTTGTCTTGTCTCCCATTCAATGCGAAATGAAATGGGGAAATGATCTGACAAAGTCACATCCACTAACGACTTAACCAAGAGTGAAGAGCTATCAAAAGAGAAAAAAGATTGAGCCGAGATCATAGCATGATCAAGGCGTTTACATATCCTGTCAGAGCCGACCTTGTAATTACACCAAGTGTGCTAGAGGGAATGAGAATGGTGGCAGCCAATATTGGGATCAAAGAGCCCCAATTTATTATGCATGTGTTGATGGTCCAAATGGCACAACAACAGTTAAACAAAATATTGTTATTCTGCTTCTCCTGAAAGAGAAAGACAACACATGGATATCTTAGCTCCCAAGGTCTTTATAGTTGGTTCTCAATTGTGCTGAGGTTGCTCAATTGGTCAATGTAACAGTAATGTTCAAGGGGCCTGCTGGTGTTGGGCTTCTGGATTCTTCTAGGATCAAACATAAACTTAAACCTATTCTAACCAAGGTTTTTAAAGAAATAGAAAAAGATGGATCAGAGTTTTGGAATAGAAAAGAATGATAATTCATCTAACTTAACCAGACTTGTTATTCTTCAAGGAATTGTAAACTAAAATTGAAGAACAAAGTTAACTTGTGATTAACACACAGTTGCATTCATTCACAGTGCTGATTTCTACAATAGAGTACTAATTACCATTTTAAATAAAACACCAAAATAACATTCCATTCCTTGAAGGCTTCACAAATCAAATGATTAACTTAAGACAGACACCACTCTAAAACACAATCTAAAGTAGATTAAGATCTGGTTGTTTCTACTGTTAGTGAAACAGATAAACAACACTTACAAAGTTGGCACAATCACCAGTGTACAAAAAGCCTAAGACTCCTAATTATTTCCGTTTATATTAAGAAAATATGAAAAGATACATTAGTCTATTCTGAATCTAACTCCTAACCAAGAAGGAAAAAGGAGCTCCCATTACAAAGAATCAGGATGCAGCTCTATCTCCTCTATTTCTGCTAACTTCTATGTATCTAACTCCAAAAAATACTCCTGCTTCTAACTATCAATTTTCTAACTGTATTCCTATTTTCTTAGCTATCAGTTCCAACCTTTACAAAGAGGCAAGAATGCCATATATACAGAATGTACCCAAAAGAATGTGTTGTCCCCTGCATTAGGGTTTACAAAATATCTACTTTCAGGAGGGTCGGCTCTCAGATTTTTCTGAAGAGAGTCAATGTTGCATTCAATGTGAAGCCCTGCAGTCCATGTCGGTGATGGCTTGACCTCAAGAGAAACCTTCAGATCTTTTGTAGCTGCAGCACTTGCTCCTGATAACTGTGTCTATCTTTCAACTCCTTCGAAGGACTGCCTCGAATGCTCTAAAGCATTTTTCCATTAATACTGATCTACCTCGGCCAGCGGTCACCACAGCTGTCCCTGTGAGTCATGGTTGCTTCCTTCCTTCGACCTCCTTCATGTTCTAGGCCTTTCTGCACATTGACCATCTTCTGGAAGCATCATCGAGCCTCCCTTTAGATCTGAACATCACTACCCGAGCCGATCCATCGCCTCTTGATCTCAGAATGAGTCCATGTCGCTCGCACCCTGTTGGTCTTCCTCAAGGTGGTAGTCAATCAATCAATGGCCAATAGGCCATACCTTTAGCTTCTTTTGGTTGGTGGAACATAGGCCACGCAGGATTCTCGAGCAGTTAAAACTGGTCCACCTTAAATTGCATGTCAGTGAGACACTAATCGTGTCTCCCCGACCAACAGGCATTAGCGTAACACATGACAGTCGGCGAGATGTTTCGGTGGGCTGTAGAAGTCATATCGAGCGCCCACAAAGACTATTTGCAAGATAGTCGCTAGTCGGCATGACCTCATGGCGAGCCCAAAACATTCAGCCAGGAGTCTCTCCGATGTCCATCCTTCAAACAAATGTCGATGAGACACTACCGGGTCAGCAAGATGTTACCCCGAGCTCAAATTCCTTTCGACAAGCTCATCCTATGTCGGGGAGATCTCCATCTGTCGGTGAGACCTTTCGGCGACATTGGATCTTTCTCCCCGAGCTCTTTCTTCTTCTCTGGGCTCGAGCTCCTTTTCCCTTTCAATAAGACTCTACTGTAGTCGCCCAGACCTCACGACGACTTCCTCTTTTCTCCCCACTCGCTCATTCTTTTCGGCAAGACCCTACTAGTTCGGTGGGAGTTCATGGCGATGTTGTCTTTTCTTTCAGCGAGATCCTTGATGTCGGCCAGGCTTTCTGTGGTCGGGGAGACCTTTTATTGATCTCCTCCTTTTTTTCCTGGCTCCTTCTGTATCAGCCAAACCAGCTCCCTTCGCCGTGACCTTCCACCGAAGCCACGCTACCTTATGTCGACGAGACCAAGTCTCCTTGCCAAGACATATTGGCGAGCCTTCCTTTCTCTGGCGAGCACACCCTGTCGGGGAGACTCCCTTCGGTCGGTGAGACTTTACACCGATCGAAACTTCCTTTCACCGAGTCGAGAGTACTTCGGAGAGACCTTGCCTTGTCGTTGAGACCTCATACTGAATTCAAAATATTACACCGAGAGCACAATCCCTTCAGCGAGACTAACAATCGTCGATGAGACATCCCACCGAGCCTTCCATGTGTTATCGAAGACCAACCCTTTGGCAAGACCCACGCCAATCGGTCAGACCTCCTGCCAAAGGAAAAATTATTGCCGAGCTCAAACTTTCGGTGGGACCTCCATCTGTTCTAGAGACTTCATAGCGAAGCAAAATTTCTTCAGGCTCATCTTACTTCTTTGATGGGACTTCCCTGTAGTCACACCGATATGTTTTCTTTCGTTTCACATGCGTTGCTGTAACATTCCTTCGTCGGGGAGATGTCCCATAGACACCTTATGTTTCACTGAGGAATCCCCATAAATTCACCCTTTTGTCACCGTGACAATCTTGTTCTCTCCCCAATGAAGTAATATGTCAGTGTGACAAAAGGGGTCAGCAAGAGTGCAGGACCTCATATCGATAGACCCAATTTTGTGCTTTGTCGGTGAGACCAAATGTAGTTGCCAAGACATCTCTCCGCCACAACAGTTTCTCACCGAGATGCATATCCTTATCGGTGGTCGGCAAGACTTAAGGCGCTCAACAAGACCACACACCAAAGAAGATAACTCCTGCTGAAGTGTTTGATCGCTCTGCGGTAGTCGGTGGGACATGAAGAATTCGCCGAGACTTCACCCCGAAGGAAAAATCTCCCGCCGATATGCTTTCTCCTTGTCGCCGGTTGGTGAGACATAAAGATCTCGCTGAGACCTTTCTCTGAAGGAGACTTTCATGCCGATGGGAAACTCCCAGTCGTTGAGACGATGATTGATGTCTCGCTGATAGGTACTTGCATGGGAATTCCACTCACCATGACATCCCAGGGATCTTCTCGATAGGCAACACAAATGCATATTAGAAAAATGCACTGGTAGTCAGCAAGACATCAACAAGGTCTTGCCGACTTTCTTCTTAGAGGAAATTTATGATCAACTGGATTGAGGAATGCATTCCCACTGAGCTCCCTTAGCCAATATCATCATGTGTGTGATTTAATCCTGCAAAAGAAAGGTCTGCATTAGTCCTTAGAAGCAAATAAGACATTATAATAAATCCACTATTTTCTATGATTATTTCACTGAATTCTTAGTAAGAAGAAAATCAACTCGAGCTAAGACAGGACCAAAATCAGATCAAACATAACAAAAGATAAAACATGAAGAAACAGAAGAACTCCCAAGAGCAAAGCAAATAACAAAGGCAAAGAAACCAAAAAGAGAAGGGGGACCCATTTTGTTCTAGAATAAAATGGGGTGGTAATGCAAGGCATAACAAATGGCGACTCAGCTGGGAAAATGGTTTAACCATTTTCAAGAAACCAAAGGGTTCAGCTACCTAGAACTCTGGTTTATGAACATCAACATCACAACTCCAGTTGGGTCAGTTTTAACAACCAAGGCTGAGCTAGAATCTCAAATGTAAAACAATCAATGGCTAGCCCTGAATCTATGTGTGTGTCTTATGGTGCATCATCCTTTCATAAAGTTTTCTTCATGTTTCAAACAACAATGTGTAAGATTTTAGCTACATGAGTTGAATCCCTTTAGTTGTCGTGCAATGATATCCTGGGCATTGCTCCGCTGCGAGTCAGGCGTCCATAGCCCCGATAGAGATACCTCTAATTTTCTCACAGCATTGCTCTATTGTCAGTCAGGCATCCATAGCCCTGGTAGAGATGCTGGAATCACCCATTCATATTGAGTCCTTTTCTTTTATTTTAGATCATTCTTTTCTCTCTTTTTTTTTTTGAATTTCAAACATTTCAAAGGCTCTTTTTTTTTCAATATGTCAGATGTCAGTCATCTGTTCTGGGTTGAAAACTACCATGGACCTCATAACAGCACCCGGGAGATCGTATTTTTCACTCAAATCTCACAACATTATCATCCTAGGACAAATACACCATTACGAAGGAGATGATTTTAATGATTTGTGACAGATTCAGGGGAGCCAATGAAGGTTATTTACTTTGTACCTTGCTTTGAAGACTTTCCACAACTCCTATTGATAATGAGCATAAAGCAAAAGTTTAGGACAAGAGCACCCAATCAGCAAACCTAAAGATACTTAAACCACTTCCCTCCTAATGACCAAAGTACACTCAAGATAACAACCACCATTTTAAAATGGGAAAGAACAGATAAACCCCAAAGAACAAAAAAAAATAGAAACCAAAAGAACAAAGGAAACAGAAGAACAAAAAGAAAGGATAAACAAACAGAAAGCAAATTATTTACAAACAAAAGAGCAGATTACTCACATAAATAGCAACATATTATTTACACAAAGAGATTATTTACAAGAAGAAACACATAACCTATTTACATAAAGAACAACGCCCAGCAGAAGTGCCAACTTCATGACTCAAAATAGTGTTTAAGAAACTGTCCATTGACAGGAAACGAAACAGGTTCTCTAGTTAAACTATTCAATCAGAAAGCATTTTCCCCTAGGATCTCTGCAACCTGTTAAGGACCTAGCCAAAGCTTGTCAAACTTCTAGTGACTGCCCTTCTTTTCACTAGCTTTATCCCATAACAGCCCTAGATCTGATATCCTGAAAGCTTTGATCTTGGCTCTTTTGTCAAACCAATGTTTGACAACAGCCTGGTGCCTAAAGAATTGTTGCAAGGCGTCATCTCTCTACTCTTCTAATTTCAACAAGGCAGCTAGTCTTATTTCTATCCTATTGTCACAGAGTAGAATTTTTACATGAACTCAAGGATAGGTATCTGCGGATGGATAGGGAACACAGGCTCTTGGCCATATACCAGCTTGAATGGTGAGGTCTTTAAAGCAGCCTTAATCTTAGTCCTATCTAACCATAATGCAAATCTCAGCTGAGTATGCCAGTCTCTAGGATTGTTTTCTAACAGTTTCTTAATTACCCCTAAGAGATTCTTGTTGGTTGATTCTGCAACTCCATTGCCTTGTGGGTAATAGTTTGAAGAATATTTTAAAACAATTTTGTGATTGTAAGCCCATGAAATGAATTCAGTAGAAGAAAAGGAAGAGCCATTGTCACATACCAACACAAAGGGTACTCCAAACCTGGTGGTGATGCATTCGGTGAGGAACTTGACCACTACCTCTGTTGTGCTATTATTGTAGGGTATAGCCTCTGTCCACCTTGTGTAGTAATCAGTAACCATCAAAATAAACTTGTGTCCTACAGAAGAGTTTGGGTTAATTACCCCAATGAAATCCAGTGCCCATTGGGCGAATGGCCTCACCTCGTAGACGGGCTGCAATGGCATGGCTGAATGGCGTTCTTTTGATGCAGAGATCTGACATATGTGACATGTTCTTACATGTTGATGGGCATCTTTGAATACACACAGCCAGTAATAACCAGATCTGAGGATCTGGTGTGCCAATGAGTCTGAAAACCCATGACATGTGCCATGTTTCCCATGAAACTCAGAAATCACATGTTTAGCCTCTTGTTGATCAAGGCATCGTAGGTACACTCCTTCAAAATTCTTCCTGTATATCAACCCTCCTTTGAGCATGTAATGAGAATTCTTCATTCTTAGCGCTCTCCTTTAAGTTGCATCCATTCCCTCTGGACACTGATTATTGAGCATAAAGCAAATGGTATCAGCATACCAAGGGTCGTTAGAGAAAGATTGGGTCGTGTATTGCTGACAGATGATGTTTTCGCCAGCGTTTTCCATGGATTGAGACAAGCCTGTACCCCTGACTAGTTTCCTAGGGTGTATCTCCAGATCGAATTCTTGCAGGATGGCCATCCATTTCCCTCTTCTTTCTCCTAGCTCGCTCTGCATAAGCATAGACTTCATAGCCGCATCAGGAACTACCGCAACAATCTAACTCCAAAGGATGTAATGTCTGAACTTCTTGACAGCTCTGACCAACGCAAAAGCTTGCTTCTCGAGAGGTGGGTATTTGATCTCAGCATTTTTGAATGGAGAGCTCATGAAGGCGATTGGCCTCTCCTCTGCCTCTCCTCATCATTGAGTCAAGACAGCTGCGCAGGAATGTTCTGAGGCAAAAGAGTAGATATAAAACGGTCTCAAGTAGTCAGGGTTGGTGAGAATGGGCGCTTCCAAAATGGATCTCTTGACTTGTGAAAATGCGGCCTTTGCCTCATCAGTCCACTCTATCTTGGCGTCTTTCTTCATCATTTCATTCAGAGGTTTTATGATTTCTGCAAAGCCTGTAATAAAATTTCTCAAGAAATTGATCTTCTCGAAGAAAGACCTCATTTCTTTCTTGCTTCCTAGCCTGATGATCTTCATAATGGACTCAACTCAGTCTGGATCGATTAATATCCCTCTCTCTGAAATTATGTGTCCCAGAAGTTTCCCTTCAGAGACCCCGAACACGCACTTTTTAGGATTCAGGGAGACGCCATACTGGATACATCTTTGAAGAACCTTGGCTAAATCTACAACATGGTTCAGTCGATCCCTGGAGAACACTGTCAGGTCATCCATGTAAACGATAATGCACTTACCAATTAGATCCTTGAAAGCTATGTCCATGGCACGCTGAAAGGTCACCCCAGCATTTATTAGACCGAATGGCATCCTCTTGTATGCAAACGTTCCCCACTTTGTAGTGAAGGTTGTCTTCATCATGTCTTCACAGTTAACCATTACCTGATTGTACCCAGAGTAACCATCCAAGAATGATATCATCTGAGATCCATTGACAGTCTGCAGTACCTCATCAAGGGAAGGAAGTGGGTAGTTATCTTTTTTTGAAGCTATGTTCATATTTCTGAAGTTGACACATAGTTTAATCTCTTTGTTTTTCTTACGGACTGGAACTAAGTTAGCTACCCATGTGGAATGGCGTACAGGGAAAATTATCCTTGCAGAAAGCAATTTCTGGACTTCTTTGAATATCAATGGTTCAGTCAAGGCGTTGACAGGGCGTTGCTTCTGTCAAAATGGCTTAACTTGAGGGTTCAAAGGAATGGTATGAGTCATTACAGAAGTGTCAAATGTCTTTAGGTCTTCATATCCCTAGGCTATCACAGCAATATCTTTCTTCAATGCCCGCAATATGTCTTTTCTAATTGCTTCATGGCAGGCTTTCCCTATGTAGACATTCCTTTTAGGGCCAGAATCAGTTAGGTTAACAATTTCATACTGACCTCCCTTATCTTCAGCTGTCATCTTCTCTTGAGCCCTGGGGTTTGAATCAAAAATCCTTTCTAAAACCACCATTCCCTTGGGAATGTTGTTACTCTTTAAATTGAGGACCCCCTCTGTATCACAATCTTCAGGATTCCAATCTCCTTGATCCATGTTGGACTCATCTATGATTTGTCCTTCAAAGACATCAGAACTTGCTAGAAAAGCAAGGATATGTCGATCATCATCAAAGACTTGAAAGTTCCTGACATTATCAGGAACAGCAGGGGTGGATATCAATTCCACTGAGAATCTTCTAAGCTTGGAGCCCTGCATGGGTTCCAGGGTACTTGTAGCAACAGCTAATGAATCAGCTATCTGATTCTCCTCCCTTGGGATTAAGCTAATCCCGAAAGCATCAAAATCCTCAATCAAGTTCCATACCCAATTTCTATAGGCTGCCAGCCTTCTATTGTGACATGTGTATTGGTTGCGCACTTGCTTGATAACAATTTTTGAATCTCCTTTGACCATCAGGGCTGTGAATTTATTCTTATGTGCAAACATCAACCCTCGTGCCAGAGCTTTATATTCAGCTACGTTGTTAGTGCACCCAAACTGCAGCCTATAAGAAGCAAAGAAGACTTTCCCTTTCAGGCTGGTTAGTTCAATTCCAACACCACAGCCTGTTTTGGATTTGGACCCATCAAATGTAAGGGTCCACAGCTGATCCTGAGCTGGGGTTGATCCTTTAGGGGTTATTGTGGGCACTTGGATAGAATGTGCCATAGGTGGGGCTACTTGATCTCTTGTATCAGAAATAGGGAAGGAGTGCACTATGGGTTCTCTAGGTACACATTCCAATTCTTGCTTAGTCATATCATATAATCCATGGCTATCCTTCTGACAGTCAATTGGGCCTTTGGTTAACTCCTTGGGTTTTGGTATATTCACGAGTGCAGGGGTGTCAAATAAGCCTTGGGGTTGTTCTTCATCAATATGCTGATTTGGAAATGTGACTAAGTCGAGTTCAGTTTGAGAAGGAATTTCCTCTGAAAGTATCTTATCCCTGGTTAGCATTATTACTTCCTTGGCTTCAAATGAGAAGTGATCTACAATAGTCTCAGGGTGACTTAAGCTAGCTCCCTCAGCTTGGGAAACATGATTTAAAATTTCTATGCATGGTTGGCAAGTCAATTCAGAATGATTTTGGTAATGCACCCTGCACCAATTAGGGAGTAGGAGACTCTGGAAATCAGTATCTTCCCCTAAGATTAGCTGATCTTGTTGTAACTTCCTGATCAAGGCCTGTTGATTTTCACTAATCATGGGGTCAAGGAGTTTTGGTGTTGGCATGTCTTTAGAGTTGAGAACCGAGAAGGTCAAGATCTCTTCTCTTTTGTAAACCCCTATCTTGGTTTCAAAGTAAGCTACCTCATTGGGGCAATCATATTCAGTGATAATATGCTTGAGGCGGGGTTCACTTTCAATTCTAATCTGTGTAGGAAGTCCTCTCCATGGTAGCCACATATGTGAAAAGTCAAGGGAGAGATATCCCCCTATACCTTTCATCAAATCTCTGCTCAACAACATACCATAGGTCTTGGGAATGTCTACTACTTGAATATCTATGTTGGTTAAGATCCTAGGGTCAGATCCGACTTGCACATGTATGTTTCTTAATTCCCCCACTATATTAACCTCTGTTTTGTCAAGTTGGATGACCTTCTTGTTTGTCTGGATAGGGTTTAATCCCAATCTCTTGCATACAGAAAATGGCATAACATTGCCAGAAGCCCCTAAATCTAACAAACAATTATGTAGATTATTTCCACAAATTCTTAAACTCAGAAATGGTGGAGTACCTACCTTGCTTCTGTACAAGGCTGTATTCATGTCTGCAGCAGGTGCCACCTTGTTTTTCCCTTTTGATTTATCAGCTTGCTCCAAAGCTTTCAGCACTATCTCCCTTTGAGTAGGGCACCACTTTAAGATGTCAAAGTATGACAAAGAAGTTTTTTGTTTTTGCATCTCAGAAACAATGTCGAATTTTGTATTATAACTTGCATTACTTTTGAAAACCCTGGGAGAACTACCTTTGTTATGGAATTCAGGCGGGCCTTTTGGTGGAGGATTGTTATCAACACTTTGATTTGGAGGCACCATATGATTAGGAGGTGCTGATGTAGTGAATGGACCCTTATTATGATTCCTTAGGAAGTGTCCTCCCTTTGTCTGAAAGGCTTGGGCATCATACATGTCTTCTTCTGGTTCATTCTCACTTTGTCTTGGGAATGAAGGTTATTCCTCAAAGAGGTCATAAGTCATTGTTGTATCTACAGAGCCGCCTTCTTTGTGAGGATTCCCTTGGAACGTTTGGGCATCTGCCTATGCCATCTTGACCATCTTTTCCATTTTAGGGCAGTTTACCTTAGAGTGGGTAGCAGTATCATGCAGCCTGCACCAGTTAGTCATAAAATTGAGATCAGCCACATTTGCAGTATGTGACCTCTCCTCATTAGCTTGATGATTATGAGAAACTCCACCATTGTTTGGCCCTGTATTCCATTTCCGGTTGTTATTTGGCCTCTGGTTATATCCTCTATTTTGATTTTGGTAGCCTTGGTTAGAGGAGTTTTGGCCTTGATAGCCCCTTTGGTTGTAATTGTTGTTATTCTGATAAGTACCCTGGTTGTTACTGTTTTGATTAGGGTAGTTACCTTGGTTTTGGGAGGGGTTCAATCAAAGCTGATC
This sequence comes from Sequoia sempervirens, assembly GCA_007258455.2. Lineage (NCBI taxonomy): Eukaryota > Viridiplantae > Streptophyta > Pinopsida > Cupressales > Cupressaceae > Sequoia > Sequoia sempervirens. The sequence continues at coordinate 86,887 of VDFB02221897.1, read as the reverse complement.
CATGGCATTTGTGACTTGGGACAGTTTTTTCTTTAAAGTATCTACCTCATTTGTGATTTGAACTGTCCATTCACTTTCCACACTCTTAGCAACAGGTGGTTGACCAACAGGTGGCTGACCACCATGATTTGATGTCCCAATTTGGTTATGATGACCCTGGGGACTTTGAGGAACCTGTGATTGTTTAAAGAAGTTAGGAGTTCCATTAGCAAAGAATGGAACAGGTGGTTGAGTTTACAATTCAGACATAGGCCCATAATGGGAAGGAGACATCCCTGGGATAGTATTGAATAAGGGAGTTGGGCTATGCATCTGATATCCTATTGGAGGAAAACCTCCTCCCAAACTTCCTTGTTGGGAGCTAATTTGTTGTTGCAGCTTGATAGCCAAATGGTAAACTTTGGATAGAGAATCAATATCAGCTGGTTGATATGTCCTTTGTAGGAACAAACCTAACAAAGGTCTATAACCCTAAAGTATGCTTGAATGACACTGTTCTCAGTAACTAGATAGGGGTCCTGCAACCTCCTATACATCCTTTGAAACCTGGTATTGAACAAGGGAAAGGATTCACATGGCTCTTTCCTAATGGTAGCAAATTGGTGATATAAAAGAGTTGGATCCACATAAACCCTGAACTGGTTAATGAAAGAATTTTCTAGGTCTGTCCAACTCAGAATAGAACATTGAGGAAGATTAAGGTACCAGTTGTACGCCATATCCCCTAAGGAATAAGGGAACAACCTACAAACTACATCATGGTGGGCTATCTAAGCCCTGGCACAAGCATCCTTAAAGGCTTGTATGTGTTCTTCAACACTCCTTGATTCCCCATGAATATACTTAGGACAGAATTTCTAAGGGTTCTTAGGCATATCATGAAAAACTCTAGGAATAGTCCCCAATGGAGAGGGATTATTCTGAAAGAAGGCCATTGGTGGCAGTGGTGGTTGAGCCAGTTGTTGAATGGGTCGAACCAGCTATGATGAAAATTGAGATGGATTTGGTGGTGGATTGATGAGTATTCACTGGGGTATTGGTGAAAAGCCTGGTGGAGTGAGCAGAGCTGACAAGGGTGGTATGATGGTTGCCCCAGCTTTGCGAACCTTGTGTCTTGCTGGGTTCATGAGTTCTATCAAAGGGGGTGGATTTTCAGCTGATTGAAGAACTCTACGGGACCTTTCTAGTGAGAAAAATATAGTATTATCCAGCTTGCCCTTCTAGGCCCTCCCTCTAGCGCCAGCTTCTATTGATGGTCCAAATGGCACAGCAACAGTTAAACAGAATATTATTATTCTGCTTCTCCTGAAAGAGAAATACAACGCATGGATATCTTAGCTCCTAAGGTCTTTATAGTTGGTTCTCAATTATGCTAAGGTTGCTCAATTGGTCAATGTAACAGTAATGTTCAAGGGGCCTGCTGGTGTTGGGCTTCTGGATTGTTCTAGGATCAAACATAAACTTAAACCTATTCTAACCAGGGTTTTTAAAGAAATAGAAAAAGATGGATCAGAGCTTTGGAATAGAAAAGAATGACAACTCATCTAACTTAACCAGACTTATTATTCTTCAAGGAATTGTAAACTAAAACTGAAGAACAAAGTTAACTTGTGATTAACACACAGTTGCATTCATTCACAGTGCTAATTTCTACAACAGAGTACTAATTACCATTTTAAATAAAACACGAAAATAACATTCCATTCCTTGAAGGCTTCACAAATCAAATGATTAACTTAAGACAAACACCACTCTAAAACACAATCTGAATTAGATTAAGATCTGTTTGTTTCTACTATTAGTGAAACAGATAAACAACACTTACAAAGCTGGCACAATCACCAGTGTACAGAAAATCTAAGACTCCAAATTATTTATGTTTATATTAAGAAAAGCTGAAAAGATACATTAGTTTATTCTGAATCTAACTCCTAACCAAGAAGGAAAAAGGAGCTCCCATTACAAAGAATCAGGATGCAGCTCTGTCTCCTCTATTTCTTCTAACTTCTATGTATCTAACTCCAAAAACTACTCTTGCTTCTAACTATCAATTTTCTAACTTTGTTCCTATTTTCTTAGCTATCAGTTCCAACCTTTACAAAGAGGCAAGAATGCCATATATACAGAATGTACCCAAAACAATGTGTTGTCCCCTACATTAGGGTTTACAAAATATCTACTTTCAGGAGGGTCGGCTCTCAGATTTTTCTGAAGAGAGTCAATGTTGCATTCAATGTGAAGCCCTGCAGTCCATGTCGGTGATGGCTTGACCTCATGAGAAACATTTAGATCTTTTGTAGCTGCAACACTTGCTCCTGATAACTATGTCTATCTTTCAACTCCTTCGAAGGACTGCCTTGAATGCTCTAAAGCATTTTTCCATTAATACTGATCTACCTCGGCTAGTGGTCACCATAGCTGTCCCTGTGAGTCATGGTTGCTTCCTTCCTTCGACCTCCTTCATGTTCTAGGCCTTTCTACACGTTGACCATCTTCTGGAAGCATCATCGGGCCTCCCTTTAGATCTGAACATCACTACCCGAGCCGATCCATCACCTCTTGATCTCAGAATGAGTCCATGTCGTTCGCACCCTGTTGGTCTTCCTCAAGGTGGTAGTCAATCAGTCAATGGCCAATAGGCCATTCCTTTAGCTTCTTTTGGTTGGCGGAACATAGGCCACACAGGATTCTCGGGCAGTCAAAACTAGTCCACCTTAAATCGCATCTCAGTGAGACACTAATCGTGTCTCCCTGATGTGATTTTTCCTCCTAACAACAATTGGCATAACACATGATAGTCGGCAAGATGTTTCAGTGGGCTGTAGAAGTCATATCGAGCCCACAAAGACTATCGGCAAGACAGTCGCTAGTTGGCATGACCTCATGGCGAGCCCAAAACATTCAACCAGGAGTCTCTCCGGTGTCCATCCTTCAAACAAACGTCGATGAGACACTACTGGGTCGGCAAGATGTTACCCTGAGCTCAAATTCCTTTCAGCAAGCTCATCCTATGTCAAGGAGATCTCCATCTGTCGGTGAGACCTTTTGGTGACATTGGATCTTTCTCCCTGAGCTCTTTCTTCTTCTCCTGGCTCGAGCTCCTTTTCCCTTTCAGTAAGACTCTGTTGTAGTCGCCCAGACCTCACGACAACTTCCTCTTTTCTCCCCACTCACTCATTCTTCTTGGCAAGACCCTACCGAGTCGGTGGGACGTCATGGCAATGTCGTCTTTTCTTTCGGTGAGCTCCTTGATGTTGGCCAAACTTTCAGTGGTCGGGGAGACCTTTTATCGATCTCCTCCTTTCTTGTCGGGCTCCTTCTGTATCAGCCAGACTAGCTCCCTTCGCCGAGACCTTCCACCGAAGCCACGCTGCCTTATGTCGGCGAGACCAAGTCCCCTTGTTAAGACATCTTGGCGAGCCTTCCTTTCTCTGGTGAGTACACCCTGTCGGGGAGACTCCCTTCGGTCAGTGAGACTTTACACCGACCGAAACTTCCTTTTGTTGAGCCGGAAGCACTTCAGAGAGACCTTGCCTTGTCACTGAGACCTCATACCGAATTCAAAATATTACACCGAGGGCACAATCCCTTCTGCAAGACTAACATCCATCGGTGAGACATCCCACCGAGCCTTCCATGTGTTATCGAAGACCAACCCTTCAGCGAGACCCACGCCAATCGGTCAGACCTCCTGCCAAAGGCAAAATTATCGTCGAGCTCAAACTTTCAGTGGGACCTCCATCTGTCGGGGAGACTTCATAGCGAAGCAAAATTTCTTAGGGATTATCTTACTTCTTCGGCGAGACTTCCCTATAGTCACACCGATATGTTTTCTTTCATTTCACATGCATCGCTGTAACATTCCTTCGTCGGGGAGACGTCCCATAGACACCTTATGTTTCACCGAGGAATCCCCATAAGTTCACCCTTTTGTCGCTGTGACAATCTCGTTCTCTCCCCAATGAAATAATATGTCGGTGTGACAAAAGGGGTTGGCAAGACTGCAGGACCTCATATCGATAGACCCACTTTTGTGCTTTGTCAACGAGACCAAATGTACTCACCAAGACATCTCTCCGCCACAAAAGTTTCTCACCGAGATGCATATCCATATCGGTGGTCGGAAAGACTTAAGGCACTTGGCAAGACCACACACCGAAGAAGATAACTCCCACCGAAGTGTTTGCTCACTCCGCGGTAGTCGATGGGATATGAAGAATTCGCCAAGACTTCACCCCGAAGGAAAAATCTCCCGCCGATATGCTTTCTCCTTGTTGTCAGTCAGTGAGACATAAAGATCTCGTCAAGACCTTTCTCCGAAGGAGGCTTTCATGCCGATGGGAAACTCCCAGTCGCTGAGACGATGATTGATGTCTCGCCAATAGGTACCTGCATGGGAATTCCACTCACCGTGACATCCCAGGGATCTTGCCGATAGGCAACACAGATGCATATTAGCAAAATGCATTGGCAGTCAGCAAGACATCAACAAGGTCTTGCTGACTTTCTTCTTAGAGGAAAATTATGACCAACTGGATTGAGGAATGCATTCCCACTGAGCTCCCTCAGACAATATCATCATGTGTGTGATTTAATCCTACAAAAGAAAGATCTGCATTAGTCCTCAGAAGCAAATAAGACATATTATAATAAATCTACTATTGTCTATGATTATTTTACTGAATTCTTAGCAAGAAGAAAATCAACTCGAGCTAAGACAGGACCAAAATCAGATCAAACAGAAGAAAAGATAAAACATGAAGAAATAGAAGAACTCCCAAGAGCAAAGCAAATAACAAAGGCAAAGAAACCAAAAAGAGAAGGGTGACCCATTTTGTTCTAGAATAAAATGGGTTGGCTATGCAAGGCATAACAGCATGTAGAACCATGCCTCCCTTTCACCAGCTTCCCATATGAATGGCAAGGTGCCATCTTTATCATAGGCCATCTCAACCATATTGAAATCCCCACACAATAACCAAGTAGCAAATGACAATGAATCAACAATCCAACGCCAAAGCATAGAGCATTCCACAACATCATTAGAAGCATAAACATTAATAATCTCACAGGAGTGATTATCAATGTTGAGAAGGATCCAAATGAGTTGATGTGTGGGGTCAGATCCATGGTTGACCATACAAGCGTGTCACCATGTGGACAAAAGGGTGACAACTCCGCCACACCTAGCTTCATGATCAATACAAAACATTTGATTGGCTGGCCAAATAGAGCGACAAGCCGACATTAGCAAAAAACCAAAAAATTTCACTTCTTGGAGACAAAGCACTTCAATACCAGAATATTTCTTCAAAGTATCCCTAATAGAGTACTTTCTAGAGAGGTTTTTCAGACCTTAAACATTACATGAGAGGAAATTCATGAATGAAACTCCTCCATATCGTCGGAGTTTGACTCCTCTTCATTCAGAGAAGAGAAGCGATTTTGCAAAAACTCTGGCAGAACTGACCTAATTTGAATAGGGGAGAAGAAAATATTCATTTCTCTTGTACATATTCACCTTCTTCCAATGGTGGGGAAGGACTGCAAGACCACCTTTGAGCTCCCAACATGGGAGGAGAGATGTTTGGCTACGCTATCATAACGGCAGCAGGCTGAGGCATAGTCGTCGGCCTAGGCCGTGCTAGAACATTATCAGCCCCGACTGGAGCCTCTCTCCCCTTTGCCAAAGGGTTTGAAACATTCTTGGCTGGCTCAGGGGCTTTGGAAGCTAACCCAGAGCCACTGGACTTATTTTTCCGATTTGTAACCATGGTCCATTTTTCATCAAGTTTAGCAATAGAATTATCCGCCTGACACGACTTTTCAGATTCTCGTGGTAGAGGAGTACGAGGTACTGCCAAAGGGCAGTCCTTGATCTTGTGGTCTATGGACTAACACCTATAACACATGTTAGGCAGATTAAAATAAGTGACCTTCCGAGTATTCCTGAGAGTTCCAATTTGAATGTCAATGGAGTCCTTCAAATATTGTGAAAGGTCCACTTCAACACAGACTGGTTTCTAGGGTCGGGCCTGAAAAAACCTATTTGGCTCAATACAAATGACCCTCCCCAGAGAGGACACTATGGTTCAGAAAAGGCACACAAGGCAAAGGTAAAATTAGAAATTCAATCCAAATCGAGACCCGCAACTTGGTGTCATCTGAGACAACAAAGTCCCGGGTCCACGCCTGGAAAACCAACAAAGAAGACCTAACATACCAGGAACCATGTTCCAGGATTGCCTAGACATGATTGACCTTCACAAAGTGGAACAAGAAAAAACCCTTGGTTAAGTTTTGGACCATATCAAGGCGGACCCCATGAGGGACCCAGGCCTTGTTGACCCATTCCTCAAGCACACTTTCAGGGGGAGTCCTCCCAACAAAATACCCAACAAGGGTATGTTGCTCAAGGCATTGACAAGCATAATCAAAATCAGGCAAAGGTAAAACCATATCAGCTAGGGAGTCAAAAGACTTACGTTGTGAAAGACTTTCAGAATAAATTTTTAGGTTCGTTTGTTTAGAGGAGGAGCCATTGAGCAGAGCCGTCGAACCACCAACACCAACATGAATTGTTGGGTTAGAGCCAATTGAAGGCATATTAAAACAAAAAACCGCAGTAAATGTGGTCGTACACACAGGAAAAGAAGAAATTCATGCGTAGTAAGCGCAATATGACACAAGAGGGGCCAAGAATGACCACAGACACAAGAAAACCCTAGCAAAGCTCATACACCTTTTGGTTCCTCCCTTTGATTTTGAAATCCCTCTCCTAAGTTTCCTTTTCTTTAAATTATTTTACACATTCAACCACATATACTTTTCCACATATACTCTTCCCTTTCATATTTTCAAGCATGCGTGTTGTGGCAAGTAATTAGAGTGTGACCTTTATATAGTTCTCACCTTGGATTTCCAATGACAATTGCTTGAAACTTACTCGATGGTATGAAAATGTCTTCTAACCCTACCATGAAATACTAGCCATACAGATCATCATGCGATGACAACATTAACGCACTTTAACTGAAAGACTCCACCTCTATGAATTGCATCCTAAGAAGAACATCTAATTCATTTTAGGAAGGGAGGATCTAATCTACAGAGTGAAGAATAAGTCTATCTTCTTTCATTCTTTCAAGATTTAATTTTCTTTCAATGTTGTCAAGTCCGTAATCAAATTTTCTTCAAGGAAGCTTTCAGATGATAAGTGTGAAAAAATAAGAATTACACAACAATTAAAATGCTAAATAGAGAACTAACAATCATAGAAAGCATGTTTTTGCAGGAAAAGAGGTAGGAGGTAGGATGTATTGAGTAGCAAACCAAGCATAACATAGACGTATGCTTGTTTTTTCCAAGAAAATATTCATCTTACTACCTTCTAAAAATTATTACGCCAAGAGGCGTTTATTAGTCACATAAGGGTGAAATGAATCTCCATCAACAAAAATATTAAAGATAAAAGATATGAAAGATTTAATATCATACGTTACACATTATTGTCTCTGTCTCGCCAAGATTTACAAGATTTAATATCATACATTACACATTAGTGTCTCTATCTCGCCATTTATAGATTAATTGTTTGCTATCTAAAAATAAAATGTCTCACCATCAATTCATTATGTGTAACGTTTTCCAAATAAGGTGTTTGAATTTCTTTACAATTTCTATGCAACAACATTTTTTGAGCAACATATATTTCTGGATACAGAGGTGTGGAAGATACTGTGAATAAGGATTCAACAGCGAAATGAAATTTACGCATGCATGCAGGCAAGTCACGTAGTAGTTGAGGCAATGAGAAAATTTATGGCCTTCACTTTTCACAGAGAAACTTGAGGTAGCCTATACTTCATGCTTAGGTTTTTACCATTTCAAAGAGGAGGTGTTTTGGACTGTGGAGATATAGTGGGACTTTTGAAGGGGTCGTTGGACTGTGCAAACCCTCATGCCATTGGTTGTTGCTGGTTGTATGCAAGTCATGGGTCTGCAGTAGGGTGGCATGGTTGTTCAAAGTAGTGGCTATTAAATTTAATAAATATGTGAGGTGAAGATGATATGTTTAATTTTATATTCTTGTAAAGCTATGTGTGAACAAGAAAACTTTTTGTTTTAATTTTGCTTGATTTTTCATTGTATTAATACTTTTTGTTGTTTGTGGGAAGCTGAAGTGTAATTTAATCTGTAGAAATGGGAAGCTTTACAGAAGATGGGGGTGAGCTCAAGGAGACTAAACTAACTCTAGGCCTGCCATGGTTGGTAATGGTGGAGTTGGAAAGCCCTCCAAGGAGCACTAAGAGGCCTTTTTATCAAGTCATTTCTAATAAAAATTCCTCGTGGCCCAATCACCCCTACATCAAAGATGAAGGACTCAATTTTCTCCTACCCAATAAAATCTCCAGATCAAAAGAAAAAACCTCTGCACTGCACGCGGGAATGGAACCTCCTCCTAAGTTCGTGCTTCTTTCTTTGCTCCCACTTTTTGTAGTGTTTTTGGCAGTGTCTCAGATTATGAAACAATTTTTGAGATGATGCAAGTTTTAAGTTGCATTAATGAAATCATCAGCTTTGGCATGGCAGGTAAAATTTTATGTGTTTTGCTTTGTTTTGGTTATTTTGTTGTGAGTTTTTAATTGATTGAAATGTGGAGTAGATGTGTGTGTTTTTATGCATGGGATGGAACAACTCTATGTGGATGAACACAACCATGCTGGTGACGTGCATACCCAACATCTCAAAGAATAGAACCCTTTCTCTTTATTAAATGTATTTTCTTTTCATTAGAAAAATCAAGCAACATCTTTAATGTGATATTGTGCCCAATGGGTTGCATGGATTAAACAATTGGATGTGTAATCAAAGATATAGTTTTTTTTTCTATTTTGGGAAATAATTTGCAATGTAAAAAGGCTTGGTAATGAGGGAATATCAAACTATATGAAGCATGATGCGTCCAAAAATTTTGGTTTTGTATTTTTTTAAATCTTATATTTTGATTTCAAAAGTCTTTTGAACCAAATGTTACTCTATTCTTATGCTTGAATTTAAAACTCTATTTTGGATCAATTTCAAAACTGTAAGCATTGTTTATTAGATGGAAGATGATCCGATACACATAAATGCAAGAGGAATTGATCCATCCTTATGAAACCTAAAAGTCACAACTCTAGGTATCCAACAATAGGATTTGCAGTACCTTATTAGGGAGCTTCTTGATATAAAACTTAGCATGATCCAAATCGCAAACATTAATTTTTTTTTTATTAAATTCAATGGAGACCCATTTTAAACTACTTATTATTGGAAACAATAGATTTAATAAATGTTATTCATGCTTTACAAAGATAAGAAATTAATTCCAACTTCCACATGCTTTCAACTTGTCTCTCTAAAAAATGATGTAAAACTACTTTTGTTACTTTCCCTTAATCACTTCATATAGTTTAAGGTGATTACTGTTATTTAAAATTTCTCACCAAGAAACATATTATGTATGCTGAAAGTAATGTATAAAAGGCTTTATTAGTATATAAAGATATATTTTTTAATAAAAGTTGATAAAGAAATTATGAATTTATTTTTTAAATATTTCAAGATTGTAATTAGATTTTAATTTTGATTTATTTTTGAGAGATTTTATGAAGTTTAAAGTTAAAGTCAAATTTTAAGTTAGATTTATATTGTCAGTTTTTAAATTAATTATTATAAGTCAATTAAAATATTTTTTAATTAATTATTATAAGTTAATAATAATTAATTTATAATAATTAATTTAACAATTATTTTATTAATATTTTATTAATTAATTATTATTAATTATTGTAAGACTGGCTTACTTTCTAAGTTAGTAGACAAAAATAAGCACAGTGTCAATCAAGAATTTTATTTTTTAAATGGATATGAATAAAGAGAAAATATACAATAAAGAAACAAGGGATAAAAAAATTGCCTTGTCTATGCTATTACTTACTATTATTCTTTCATATATTTCTTCCAAGCATCCATAGCATAGACAAGGGAGTGAACTGTTTGAAAAGATGCCTCAGTAAAAAGTGGTCTCATGGAATGCCATGACAAGCAAATGCAATTGGAAGCTGCTCCTACTTACTTATGCTATGTGAAGTAATTGCATCACTTCTTATGTTGACTTTATAAATAACTATATTGTAGTTGAAATTTTGTCATCTATCAACATCTAGTTATTAGTTATGGAATGTGAAGTAATAATCAATTTATGATTGTTTACTAGTTACATACCTCAACGGTAGATGCAATGGAGTAGTAAGAAGGTGTAGGGCCGATGTATCCAGTATCAACACTATGACCCTGAAATTTTATTAAAATCATAAAACTAAATTAGTTAATCTTGCATTTCAAAATTAAAATTTAATAAACATACTAACATTTACCTAAGTATCAATGCCATAAGCCTCATTCAAAATGTCATCTTCCCTCGCCATCTCCATAGTTGCATATGTATCATGCGCAATAGCCTCTTGAGTGTCAGTGGGGTCATATGAACAAGTCACCCTGCAAGCTTGAAAAAAGTGGGATCGAAGCCCACCACTCAAAGACTCCCCTATGGTGTTGTAGTATAGGGCTGGCATGCTAGATGACACTCTGGGTCAAAGAGGTGATAGCCTACAAACTATCTACCTTGGCACTCTCCTTCACGATGGAAGGGATAAAAATGTTCTCATGATCCGGCCTAGCAAGAGCTCGTCTCGCTTGCCGCCCAGGATCCTATCGTGCATCAGGTCTATCTTGAGTTGACCTCCCACCTCTCCCCTGGAAGTCCCTCATATCAAAATAATTTAGGATTTTGTTTAGGATGAACTCACAATATAGTTTCCTCAAGAAATATTGTGGGACTTCGCAATTGTTGCATGGTGGGTAATTAAAAACCATGTACCACCTATCCCAAAAAAAAGTTCCTAATCCCTTGGTGGTGTCAATGCCTCTTGTTTTTTCTGCTAAGCGAAAGGAGAGAGAGAGAAAGAGGGGAGGAGGGAAAAGTGAGAGAGAGATATGATAAAGAGAAGCGAAGGGGAGAGAGGGAGAGCTAGAGAGAGAATGGTGAGATAAGATAAGTAGAGAGGGAAGGAGAGAGTGAGAGAGAAAGAGAGGAGAGAGAGTATGAGAGAGAGGGGGGAGGGAAAGAGAGAGATGGAGGGAGGGAGAGGTATGGATAGATATGTAGAAGTTGATATAAAGAGAGTAGAGAGGGAGGGATAAAGAGAGGAGGGAGAAGTGAGAGAGAGAGAGATAAAGGTGATAGAGATATGTGATACAAATAAGAAGAGAGGTAAAGAGGGAGAGAGAGGTTGGAGGGAGGAGAGAGAGTGGGGAGGGAGAGAGAGAATGGTGAGATAAAGATAATTAGAGAGGAAATGAGAGAGAAAGAGGGGAGAGAGAGGGAGAGAGTGAGAGAGAAAGAGGGGAAGGGAGAGAGAAAAGGGAGGGATGGAGAGGTAGGGAGAGAGAAAGGTGAGATAAAGA
>VDFB02221897.1:0-75356 GCA_007258455.2 Sequoia sempervirens | reverse complement strand
GACCTCCTGATTACTAAAATTTGACATGCTGATTACTAAAATTTGACTAAGTCTAAATTTTTTAAAATCTTTCAAAAACTAGAATTTGCATTATAACTCCTAGAGATCTGAAACCACTCTCAAACATTCTGAAACTATATACATGAAATATAACTTAAAGTATAAGAAATTAAATGTCCGTATGTAAATGTTTATTTCATGTATACAGTTTCCTTGGTAGAGAAAGAGAAAATGAAAGAGTTTAGAGAAATGCATTCCAAAATTCATGAATGACATCATTGCAAACTTCAAACCATTTGGCACTCTCCAAATTTGGCGAGCGTAATATGGCTTGTTACAGGTTTTTTTTGCAATTTGGCACCATTTTTGTGTCACAAATTGGTGCACACACCCTAATATTGTAATTTAATAAATCAAATACCATTAAATTATTAAATAATAAATATGAAAGTTACTGTTAGAATATGGTTTCCATAGTCCATAGTATTGTAATGTGTATTTTATGGTTTTGACTGCGTAAATTTTTCTTTTTCTCGACATTTTGGATCATGTGTTTTGATCTAAAACATCGAGAAAAAGAAAAATTTATGCAGTCAAAACCAAAAACTGTATATTACAATGAAGTTATTGTATGTGTAGGTGATTGGAACAAATAAAGACTACACACAAACTTTTCCAACAAAACATGAAAGTTAATAAAGGCCAACCGAATATTTAACTAGCACTTGCACCTAAAGAAGGTTTAAGGATTACGCCGATAGAAAACTATATTTATGTTAATATTCTAGAGTATGTGTTTGTGCATGAGTGCATAGTGGAATGAAATAAACTTAGACAAATGAAAGGAAATGAAATTATAATTGTTGTAGACTTTGTAATATAGGATTTTAGATGATCATGGCCCCAATTGCACACCCGATGAATGAAAATTTGGCTTATTACTGTGAATGGGCGAAAATACGTGTTAAAAAATGAGTAGCAAACAACAAATATAAACACCCTACACCTCAAGATTGGGAAAATGATTAACTTAACAAAACAAAATGGAACATTTTACCTTGTTGAGTTGTCCTTTGGTTGGCCCTTCGATCTTTGATGTAGTGTATGCTCCTTTGATGGAAAATAATGAGGATACAAGATGGTTGAATTTGGATAACAATGGATGCAAATGCTATGGTGAGTGCAATAAAATGAGAAATTTGACTAAGTATGGCTCAAATGAAAAATTTGCAAGAGTTTGGCTAGCACAATGATCTCCTCACAAAATGAGAGAAAAGAGAGGGTATTTATAGAGAATTTTGAATTCTCTAGGAAAATGGACGGTTGAGATTAAACCAACATGGCCAAGATGTAGGACTATGGTGAGTTGAGAACTCACAAGCCCTCACATCTTGACATGTGGCATGTGAAGTGGCTTGAGAAAGATGATGTGTAAGTGAGTTGGAAGGAGAGTACATGGCATGGAGGTACTACATAGTACCTTGGGATTGGACAAGATCTCCTCATAAAGGAGGTCCTTGTCCCCATGTGGGTGAGAGGACATGTGAGGAATTAAAAATTCTTCAAATATCCACATGGGAATGAGAGAAAGAATTTAAAATTCTTTGAAATGCATTAGGGGATTAAATGTGAATTAAAAAATCACATGGGGAAAGGGGTGCCTTCTCCAAAAAGAAAATGCATTTAATAGGGTTGACTTAGGACACATGACATGGAGATTAGGTTGACCTAATTAAGTGATTAAAGTTGTGCAAGTACATGATTAGATAAATTAATGACATATTAGAAGCAAGTGGGAGATTAGGAAGAGTTCACATGTGGCTTGATATGACAAGTCAAAGATCACATGGGGAAGAGAAAAAATAATTTAATATTCCTTGGAAGGATAAAAGGAATTAAAAATTCTTTGAGAGGTTGATTAGGCTAGTTAATGAAGGATTAGAGGAGGGTTAGGTGGCTAAGAGAGATTAGAGGCCAACTTGCAAAAGTTGGAGGATGTGACACATCCTAATCAAGGATTAGGCATGTGCACATCCCTAATGATGAGATTAAGAGAATAATTAGGATTAAGAAAGGGATGTGACATGTAAGGAATTAAATAAATGTCATATTTATTTAATTTATTTGATGAAAAGGAGGATTAAAGAGATAAGGTATTTATTAATTAATTAAATACCTTAAGGATTTGGCAGAATTAAGGATATTAATTAAATAATAGCAGTATTACTTAATTAATGCAAATAAGAGGATGCTTAGACGAAAGGGGATAAATTTGGATAAATTAAGTGTCCAAATTTAGTTGTCTACATTTTTCCCCTCTTTGAGATGGTGTTACGAAGTAGCATCATTTCAAATAATATTAAAACATAGAACCTAGAAGAAGATGGTTAGATTGGGAAAGATGCCCCAGTCATTCAAAGGAGTGACTAGGAAGGGGGAAAAAATGATGAAAATTAGGGATGAAGGATGCCCCCTCGAGATGACATGTGGGTTCAAGAGAACACGAGTGTGCTCTCGAAATGGAGGAGATGACGCAAGGGGTATATGAGGAAGATGATGTAAAGGGATGGGTAAGAAATGATGAAAAGGCGGCAAGAGATTGGGAGGGGAGAGTGATGAAGGATAAATGGATGGGGGGGATTTTGATAGATGAGAGGATGGAGATGAAATGCAATCAAAATAAAATTTTCCATCATTAGGAGCACTGATTTTTGCTATAGTAGAAGACACGATTCACCAAGGTATAAAGGACCAAGGCAGATTAGTGTCTAATGCATGAAACAAACACATCAAACAAGAAGGCTATCCCAACACCCCAAAGTTGCGATGACCTTGGTCAGGCCAGGTATTGGGATAACCACAAACACACGAGGATGCCCCAGCGTAACACAAGACCATAGGGATCTTGGTGGGTACTACGTGGGACAACCGAGAAGACATCAACAAAGAAAAGATCAAGATACACCCCTATGTTGACTAGTCAAAGCACACCATGATATGATGGATCAAGGCGACCATGACAAGTGATGATAGGGAGCTCAAATGATAAACAAAAGCCAAAAGCATCAAAAGATCACAATCAATTTCAAATGTCTTTTTCCATAGGATCAAGGGGATGGATGGGATTGATGAGGTCTGTTAGGAAGGATGCATCATGTTGAGACCGATGATGGATACTAAACTGAAAGATTGATATGACGCAAGATATTCAAAACCAGCTAGATAAGGGCATAGCTCGATGACGTGACACAAGAGACATGACACAAGATAGGAGACTGACACATCCTAGCGACCTAGGGGCTTGGGGGTCGATCAAAGATTAGCCGTGAAAGCGCAGAGCCCTCATAGTTCAATAAAATGCTGACGACAGACCATGATGGAGATTTTGACAGATGATAGGATGGAAAAAGAAGAAAGACCGATGATAGATGATAAAGGATCCACGAGGGCGGATCAAACGATCGACCTTGCCTACGTGAAAGTGCAGGGGCAACGTAGTTTGACAAAAGTCCAAAGACAAATGATGGATAAAAGATGATGAGATAACCCTAGATAAGGGGATAAAATGATGGGACCAATACGATGAGACAAAATAGACCTATTGGATTGGATAGGATGATGGTGATCACGAAGCTCAGGGATGGGATAGTTATCCAAATCATCAAAAGATGAATTGGGAGGGTGATACAGGATGGATAGATGAATGATGAGAAAGGATAGGAGATTGAAAAGATGTGCAAAAGAAGCAGAAGTGATGACAATAAGATAGATGTCATTGGATTACGTGGGGAGTAGCCTATAGCTAGATCCAATGACAAGGGATTATGAGATGGGATGAGGATAGAGGACGGGGGGAGGAAAAGGATTTTTTGGATGGATTGGATAGAGGGATAAGGATTTGGATGAGGAAAAGGTTACTAGATGGATAGATGAAAAGGGATGCTATGATGGAAGGATAGGAAGATAAGGATGGGGAGATGGATATGGAGTGGATAGATGGGGTGGATGGAGATGGATGGAGGATGAGGAAATGGAGGGATGGATGGAATGGAATGGCCAAGGATTCCGCATCACAAAGGAGAGATGCCCCACTCTAGATATGTCATGCGCGGGGAGGAATGAAGGATGGAAGACAAGTGGATGGGAAGATAAAAGAGTGAGATGGATGAAGATAGGATGCATGGATAAGGAAGGGATATGGAAGGTAGTATGATGGGTGGATAAGGAAGATAGACGAGTGCGGATGAGGATTAGGATAGTAAAGCATGAGGGGAATGTATGCTAAGAGGAGTCCAAAGCATTGCTTACATGTTTGCCCCATCGCACGGGTGACCGCCAGGATGGAAGGATTGGGATAAAATGATATATGCCAAGGAGGATGTAAGATAGGTAGGGATGGAGGGGATGGAAGAAAAAGGGATGGCGGAGAAGACGGTAAATGGAAGTGAAGGAAGCGGATGGAGGGAATGGCACAAGCCGGGGACGACAGAGGACGCGGAATGAAGGACACGGCGGTACTTATCCAAGGTGCTTGTCGCCGCCAAGTTTTCACCATTGGACGGATTATTTCTCTTTACTTCTTTTTTTTTACTTTTTTTACTTTTTTTTGTTTTTTTTGGATTTTTTGTTTTTTTTTGGATTTTTTGTCTTTTTTGGATTTTTTGACTTTTTGGATAGCATGCGGAAGGAGATGGACAAGGATAGGGAGGCGAATAAATGGATTTAGAAGACATGCGATAAGGATATGGATGAAGGACTCAAGCATCAAGTTCCATACAAGGTGTTAAGAGCCCATATTCGAAGTGACTGTTGGACATTGGTACAATCGTATTAGGATAAATGGATTATGCAAGAGGATAAATTAGAGGGATTTGATGGGGGAGATATGTGGGGTAATGGATGTGATGCTAGAAAGGGTATGGATAGAATGATGCGGTGGTGAGTTTAGGACCAACATTGGCACATATGGTGATGAATGTGAAATGATAGGAGTATTAATGGATGGGGAATGTGGGGATAATGGAGATGGGATGGTGAATTTTGGAACATAAGGGCCCAAAACAGACTTAGGAGATGAAAAGGCTGTATGATTAGCTTTTGGATTAGCAACTTTAGATTTTGTTACAGATTTTTCATTTGAAGGCATGACATCTTTTTTCTTTGGGATCCACATGGTTTTGATCCTTGCTTTGGTGGGCCTTTGTGGCCGATGGGTTTGATTTTGATTGTGTATTTGATTTTTTTTCGTCACCATGTCTTTTAGAGGGGACATGGGGAGCTTTAGATTCATGTGGATGTCTAGATTCATGCATTTTTACTTTAGCATCCAAAGTGCTTTTGATAGAAATGGGATGGGTGTGAGGAGATGGATGACGTGGAGTGATGGAGGTAGGAGTATGGGGATTATGTGTAGATGGAGGATGTTTAGGTATGTGCCTTTGTTGATCCTGATTATGGGATATGCGAGTGGGATGTTTATGATGGGTGACATGGATAGGTGATGTATGGATGAAAGGATGAATATGACGAGATGGAGGGGGTGATGTTGGGATATAAGGGCCCAAAATGGACTTAGTGGGTGGAGGGACATAAGGACCCAAAATGGATGGAGCGGATGAAGGATGAATGTGGATGGTTGTTTTGAGGCGATACGATAGAGGAGGAGGGATGGAAACATATGATCTGGTGGAGCGATGGGAAGAGTCGACATTTCTTTTGGAAAAGGCTCATTAAGGACGTCTAGAGTTTGTACCAACATCTTTAGATTGTGAGTCTTGGGAAATAGGTCCAAGACCTTGCATGTAGATTTGTTCTTTGACTCGGATGGGCTCTAAAATACCTTGCTCATGAAGGCCTAGACCTTTTCCTTGATAGTTCATTTTCTTGAGCATGCGATCCATGATAGTATTTGTGTTATTATGAAAACATGATGAGACTCCATTATTAGGTGGAGGATGATGGGTGGTATATACACTGTGTTTTTCTTCCGCAAGGAGGCCACCATGGAAGAATGTGAGAGTACCAAGGGGATATGTAAGCAATGTGGGGATAGCAGTTTTAGGCGATGATGGGGGATCATGAGAGGGAGACGATGGGATAGAAACATTTGGATGGGTGGTATTAGGAGAGGGAGTGGGGGATATGATAGGATCTGGATTTGTGGCAGTGGGCTCATGCGATGGAGATGGAGCGATGGAATCTTGAATGACAAGGGGATCATGGAATGGAATGGATGGGGGACTGTGATCTTGAGGTGGACTAGATGGGATGGTAGGATCTTGATCTAGAGAAGGGGATATGTTGGCATACTTTGGATCAGGCTCTTGGCGTGACTCATCGTGTGCGGGAGGCATGATAATGGAGTCTTGGTGGGACTCTTCAAGTGGGGAAGATGGAGGGATGGAGGATTCAAAACATTAATGGGAATGGATTTTAGTGACACTAGGAGTGGAAGAAGTGGATCAGATTTGGGTGTCGTCGATGGGTTTGATGGCTCTCGGAGTAGGAAGTGAGTGTTCAATGGATTTGGTAGATGTGATGGTAGGAGATGGGGGATCAATGGATTCAGAGGATGTGATGGTTTCGATGGTTTGAGTGGTGTTAGGGGTGGTATCATCAATGATAGGTGTTGGGTGGAGAAGGGTCTCGTCACTAATGACCATGGATGATGGGTTGGGATGGCATGTTTCTACAACTTCAAGGTGTGGAGTGGGAGATGTCTTCTTTGTTATAAGTCTTTGGAGAACCTCTGGAGTGAGGAACTTGCATACTCTAGGCTGAGATGGCATGGTAGGAGTGGATGAAGGATTATGGATTGGTGGGGGATTAGGACTAGGGATTGGTGGACTAGGATTAGATGGGGGAATGGGATTGGATGCAGTACTGGGAATAGATGGAGGATTAAGATTAGATGAAGGGTTAAGATAGGGGTATTGGAATGGTGAATTAGGACACGAGGATGCGGGTGGTGGATTGTAGTAAGGATATAGGGATGGTAGATCAGGATGGGAAGATTGAGGTGGCGGATTGAGATAAGGAAATGTGGATGTCAGATTAGGATAAAAAGATGTGGATGTTAGATTAGGATAGGTTGGTGTGGATGTAGGATTAGGGTGAGTAGATTGGTATGGAAGATTAGGGTAGTGTGTATATGCGGATGAAGGATTGAGATAGGAGGATGTGCACAGGGGATTAGGATAAGGGGATGCGGGTGTTGGATAAGAGAATGATGTAGGTGAAGGATATGATGGATATCCCTTGTCAAAGGTAGCATAAGGAGCATGATTAGGCATGGATGAAGACATAACGGGATAACTCAAAGGGGTGATTGGATTTTGGAAAGTGGGTGGAGAAAGCTTATTAGCAATGATAGTGTCAAGGGGATCTATGTCATATTCTTCTTGATCGACAAGACTTTCGTCATTGTTGTCAACATAATTAGGGTTTCCCTTGACTACTATTGATGGAGGATAAGGATTCATGATGATGAAAGGATAAAGAGGATGGATAAAAGATTTTGGATGGGAACAGACTAAAGCTCAAATTAGGATTTAGGTTAAGCTTAGATCGGGATTGGATTAAAGCTCACATTAGGATGATTGGATGATGCGATGGGATTGATTCTGACGATCGGATTTGATTATCAAAGGATGATTACGACACTTAATCCACTTTGAGATGGAAGTAGATTGATTGGGTCGAAAGTGATTGGATTGGATTGGATAGGATCAATTGGTGATTGATAGGATCAAATAGGATGATGGAAGGGATTCTAAACCCCATTCAGAGATTATCCTAGGTGACTTAGGATGCTGATTGATCGGATTAAAGGAAAAAGGATGATTGTAGCACCAAATCCACTTTGAGATTGAAAATGGATTGATTGGGCCAAAGATGATGATTAACTTAGGACGGATGACAATCCTAAGCGGATGTTGATGATGACGATCAGATCAGACACTTAGGTCAATTTGGATAATAACTTGAAACGAAGTTCAGAGGATTTGGATGGGGAAAACGATAATTTGATTGGAGAAATGGATGAACAAATATTCAAAACGAGTAAACGATTGATCAGAACAATGAACGACTACTCAGAACGAGTAAATGACTGCTCACAACGGATGAATGATTCTCAGAACGAGAAGTTGAAGGTTTGGAATAGATGAAAGATTGTTCAGAATGAGTAAACGATTGATCAAGACTGTTGAACGAGAGTTCAAAATGATTGAAGGATATTTGAAATGGATGAAAGTTTACTCGGAACGAGTAAATGAATGATTGAGACGACAAAACAAAAGTTCAAAATGATGAAAGGAGGTGTGAAATGGATGAATGTTTACTCAGAACGAGTAAACGGATGATCAAAATGACTAAACGAGAGTTTGAAATGATAGATGAAGGTGTGAAATGGATGAATGTTTACTCAGAACGAGTAAACGGATGATCGGGATGGCCAAACGAGAGTTTGAGATGATAGATGAAGGTTCGAAATAGATGAATGTTTACACGGAACGAGTAAACGAATGATCAAAAAAGAGGGAACGAATGTTCAGAATGGATGGATGAAAGGTTGAAACGAGTAAACGATTGATCATAATGAATGAAAAAATGCTCAGATTGGGAGGATGACTCTCAAAATGGATGAAAGGATGAATAGGAAAAAATTGAAGAAGATGGAGAGAAGGATCTTAAGATTTATTTCGATATCCAAAGATCTTGACTATAGATGGACTAAAGCTCAGATTAGGGTTTTGGTTAAGCTCAAATTGGGATTAGATTAAAGCTCAAATTAGGGTTTTGGTTAAGCTTAGATTGGGATTAGATTAAAGCTCAGATTAGGATTGGATTGAAGCCTAGAATGATTGGAGGATGTGATGGGATTGATTCTACACCAAATTCTGGGGTTTAAAGGACATAAGGCGTTGACAATCAGATTTTTCCAGACTTTGCAATTTTAAAAAATTGTCAACTTTTGCCATTTTAGGAAACTTCACGGACATACTTTTGAGAGTCCAATTTTTTTCCCAAAAATACCCAAAACTAAGATAGGATGAATTGCCAACTAACATTCCAACTCTGAGACATGCATTCCGAGTTATTAACAAAAATAATTTTTTAAAAACTGAAAAAAAAACACTAATTTGTGATTTTGAGAGTCAAGATGAAAGTTTGAGGCCCCGAAAATGTGGCAAAATGGGGTCCAACCGACTCAAGGTCAGTTAGGAATTGGGAATCCACATGCCACCTCATAACGCAACCACCCATAAAATTTTAGCTCAAACGGACACCCAAGTCAAAAGTTATGGCCCCCGAAAGTTTCAGCATAAAAATCAAAACTCTCGAAATGAAGTCTAGGTGATTAGGATGGATGATCTAATGATGGATATGGACTCTAATGATGTTCTAAATAACACTTTTGTGATTTTGGTGATGAAATGATGACTTACATAATAGTGTTGATGACGGGAAAACGGGTGCTCGAAACGACTGAACGAAGGGTGGAATGATGAAACATATGATAAAACTGACTGGTCAAGGGTCAGGTCTGCCCCTGGGATAGGTTAGGTCTGCCTCTGGAGGGCAGGTCCATTTTTCCAGAGGTCAGGTCCGCCTGTCGGACAAAATCTGGTCAAAATTGGCTAAAACAGGCTAAAAAGGGCTGGTTCTGAGGTCAGGTCCGCCCCTAGAGGGCAGGTCCGCCTGGCCAGAGGGTAGGTCCACCTGTCTAGAGGTCAGGTCCGCTTGTGGAGGGCGGGTTCGCCTGTCGGGAGAGCAGGTCTACCTATAGGACAAAATTTGGTCAAAATAGGCTGAAAATGTTTGGTTCAGAGGTCAGGTCCGCCCCTGGATGGGTCAGGTCCACCCCTGGAGGGCAGGTCCGCCTGTCCAGAGGTTAGGTCCACCTATGGAGGGTGGGTCCACCTGTCAGGAGGGCAGGTCCACCTGTTGGACAAAAGTTGGTCAAAATTGGTCAAAACTGGCTGAAAAGTGTTGGTTCAAAGGTCAAGTCCGCCCCTGGATGGGTCAGATCCACCCTTAGAGGGCAGGTCCACCTGTTGGGAGGGCAAGTCCGCCTGTCGGGGGGCACGTCCGCCTGTTGGACAAAAGAAAATTGGTCAAAATAGGCTTAAAAGGGTTGGTTCAGAGGTCGGGTCCGCCCTTGGAGGGCAGGTCCACCCCTGGAAAATGTCAGGTCCACCCCTGGCTGGGCAGGTCCTGGAAAAGGTTATGTCCATCCTTGGAGGGAAGATTCGCCCCTTGCTGGGCAAGTCCGCCCCTGGGTGAAAACAGTCAAAAAATAGTTGTTTGGGCTCATGAAACGAGGAGATGGATGCTCAAAATGGATGGATGAGTGCTCGAAATGGATGAATGACTCTCAGAACGAGGGGAGGAGGATTTGAAATCGACGAACGAGTACTCAAAATGAGTGAACGAGTGCTTGAAATGAGTAATCAGAATGGATGAATGAGTAATCGAAACGAGTAAACAATGACTTGAAACGGGTGAACAACTCTCGAAACGATGATAGGGAGGTTCGAAATGGATGAATGTTTACTCAGAACAAGTAAATGATGACCCAAAATGGACAAACGACTCTCGAAACGAGGAGATAAAGGTTCGAAATAGATGAAAGATTACTTGGAACGAGTAAACGAATGATCGAGAGGGATGAACGACTACTCAAAATGAGTAAACAATCGCTAAGAATGAATGAATGATTCTCGGAATGAGAAGAAGATGGTTCAAAATGAATGAAAGATTACTTGGAACGAGTGAATGATTGATCGAAGTGGGTGAATGAGGGTTCAAAATAACAGAAGGAGGTTCAAAATGGATGAATGATTACTCGGAGTGAGTAAATGAATGATCAGAATGGCGGGATGAGAGTTTGAGATGATAAATGAAGGTTCGAAATAGATGAATGTTTACACGGAACGAGTAAACGAATGATCAGAATGACAGAACGTGAGTTTGGAATGATGAAATAGGATGATAAAATTGATTGGCCAAGGGTCAGGTCTGACCCTGGAGGGCAGGTCCACCTATCTGGAGGGCGGGTCCGCCTGTCTGGAGGTCAGGTCCACCTGTCTGTCAGGTCAGGTCCACCCCTAGAGGGAAGGTCCGCCCCTAGACAGGTTTAAGCTTGAGTTTTGAAAAGATGGCTAAGGCAAAGGACCCAAAACACAGTAAGCATCAATCAAAGGATATGGTTGACTCAACTGAACAGAGAATTATTGGTTTCGCACAAAGAAGATAGTTCATATAGCACGACCCTAAGTCTAGTAGAAATGGGTATGGCTGACAAAGTTTTCTATTCTACGATGAACATGGTTGCTAAGGAGTCCTCGATATACACCAGGTACGTGAGGCCCAAACCATGAACACCAACCTGTTACAAGCGTGAGTCGGGAACCTTAGCGAGATACTAGAGGTTTGGACCAACTCTTCATGTCATCCCGACACTTCGCCAATTACAACGTGGTTGGATTGAGGTACAACTTTCGCTCTCCCTCCTTTATATACCATGCTGATACGCGTGGTTGGAATCGTCCTTTGGGGTGATGAAATCCCCAAGCAGGTCCCGCTAAGAAAAGTAAAAGGGTGACTCAAAGGACTTGGTAAACTATGATTTCTCGTCACCCAGGATTTCCAAATGGGACAAGGGGATTGGATACGTCAAATATGTTACCCACAAGCACGACACACAAGGTTAATTGACACCCCTAGTTAAACGATGTGCCTAAGTTATCCAAAAACAACAACCAACAATTGATAAATAGGTAACAATGCAAGGAAAATTTGTTAGTGATTTTTCTCCTTATTCCTTGCTTAATGTTGATTAGATGCTTGCATAGACACAAATAGGACACATTAGGAGGTTAGAAACACTCAAAATAGCCAAAAAGCATGCTTAAAACTCAATTTTGACCTTTTGAAAAAAGTTGTCCAGGTCAGGTCCGCCTGTCTGGAGGGCGGGTCCGCTTGTCTAGAGGGTGGGTCCACCTGCCTGGAGGGTAGGTCCGCCTGTCTAGAGGTCAAGTCCACTTATCTGTCAAGTCAAGTCCGCTTGTCTGGAGGTTAGGTTCGCCCCTCTGTGAAAAATCTGCAAAAATCAATTTTTGGAGTCTATGGAGGGCAGGTCCGCCCCTGGGCAAGGTCGGGTCAGCCCCTGGAGGTCAGGTTCGCCTGTCTGGAGGTCAGGTCCGCCCCTCAAAGTCGGGTCCGCCCCTCTAGGTCGGGTCCGCCCCTCTGCAACCTGCACCTGCAAAAAGTGAAAAAAACAGCAAAAGTGAAAGATACATACCCATTTGTGGGTCCCACCGAGCATGCCAGAAATGTGAACGGGCAAAAAATACATGTTAGAAAATGAGCAGCAAACAAAAGAGTGCAAACAACAAATATAAACACCCTACACTTCAATATTGGGCAAATGATTAACTGAACAAAACAAAATGGAACATTTTACCTTGTTGAGTTGTCATTTGGTTGGCCCTTCGATCTTTGATGTAGTGTATGCTCCTTTGATGGAAAATAATGAGGATGCAAGATGGTTGAAGTTGGATAATAATGGATGCAAATTCTATGGTGAGTGCAATAAAATGAGAAATTTGACTAAGTATGGCTCAAATGAAAAATTTGGAAGAGTTTGGCTAGCACAATGATCTCCTCACAAAATGAGAGAAAAGAGGGGGTATTTATAGAGAATTTTGAATTCTCTAGGGAAATGGATGGTTGAGATTAAACCAACATGGCCAAGATGTAGGACTATGGTGAGTTGAGAACTCACAAGCCCTCACATCTTGACATGTGGCATGTGAAGTGGCTTGAGAAAGATGATGTGTAAGTGAGTTGGAAGGAGAGTACATGACATGGAGGTACTACATAGTACCTTGGGATTGGACAAGATCTCCTCATAAAGGAGGTCCTTGTCCCCATGTGGGTGAGAGGACATGTGAGGAATTAAAAATTCCTAAAATATCCACATGGGAATGAGAGAAAGAATTTAAAATTATTTGAAATGCATTAGGGGATTAAATGTGAATTAAAAAATCACATGGGGAAAGGGGTGCCTTCTCCAAAAAGAAAAAGCATTTAATAGGACCTTGACTTAGGACACATGACATGAAGATTAGGTTGACCTAATTAAGTGATTAAAGTTGTGCAAGTACCTGATTAGATAAATTAATGACATATTAGAGGCAAGTGGGAGATTAGGAAGAGTTCACATGTGGCTTGATATGACAAGTCAAAGATCACATGGGGAAGAGAAAAAATAATTTAATATTCCTTGGAAGGATAAAAGGAATTAAAAATTCTTTGAGAGGTTGATTAGGCTAGTTAATGAAGGATTAGAGGAGGGTTAGGTGGCTAAGAGAGATTAGAAGCCAACTTGCAAAAGTTGGAGGATGTGACACATCCTAATCAAGGATTAGGCATGTGCACATCCCTAATGATGAGATTAGGAGAATAATTAGGATTAAGAAAGGGATGTGACATGTGAGGAATTAAATAAATGTCATATTTATTTAATTCATTTGATGAAAAGGAGGATTAAAGAGATAAGGTATTTATTTATTAATTAAATACCTTAGGGATTTGGCAGAATTAAGGATATTAATTAAATAATAGCGGTATCACTTAATTAATGCAAATAAGAGGATGCTTAGACGAAAGGGGATAAATTTGGATAAATTAAGTGTCCAAATTTAGGTGTCTACAATTACGAATCAAACCATTGGAATATTGGTAGTCTGAGAAATTTTGAACAAATATTGAATCTAAGACTTTGTGATACAGGGTTTTAGCCCTAATTGCACACCGTATGAACTAATAGATAAGCAGTAAATAAGTTTGATTAGAAACGAACCATCAACACTTTGATAATTTGATAATTTGAAAAATTTCTTGATGTTTTTCCAATACAGAGCTAATATAAGTCATCATCTACAAAAGGCATCAGTTCCTTAAGCTTTTATCAATGGAGTGGATATATATTACACAACTGCCAAAACAATGCATCTCCTTAAGGAACTGCTCTCACAAAGAAATAAGTGCAAGAGTAAATTCCAAAAACCCAAATATAAATACTCATGCCAGATGATCCCATTTGTAGACATTGAAAAATGTCCTAATTCTGTGAGCAACATTTTTCCTTAGTCGTCATTCTTTAATAATTAAATAATTTTAATTATTTAATTATGCTTGATCATATTCCTCTATTAATTAAATAATTTTTAATTGTTTAATTAATTCGCTTTCTAATCATTATTCTACCCGGATCAATTAAATAAGTTAATTGTGTTACTAATTTCTCTTCTTCAATAATTAAATATTTATTATTATTTATTTAATTATTTTTTGATCACCTTTTCGTCTATGGCTAAATAATTATCTTTAATTATTTGTCCATTCATGGTCATTTTCCTCTTCCTCCCATTTTCCTCTCATTTAATTAAAATGGTTGAATAAGCATTTTAATTAAATGCTCATTTTTCATTTTTCCCAAATAAATAATTTGAATGAATTATTTATTTTCCACTTGTCCATTTTCTCCATTTTCAAATAAATAATTTAAAATAAATCATTTATGCACCTCTTTTGGTCAAAGATGCCCTCTCATTAATCTTTGTCATGGCCTTTATATTATCATAGCCGTTGACGTCATAACTGTCATAAACCTTCCATGAATAGCATATTCTTGGTGCATCAATCCTCCATCGTCGATCTTGGAATCTTTCTAGGAGATTAATTTCATCCGTCCGTTCGAATAGTTGTCTATAAAAGCAACCTTCCTCTCCCATTTTCAACTTAACAACCATTATCTCCGACTTTCTTACTTACTATTTGCAGGTATTTGCACAACTTCAACAACAAATCTGAGGGCAATATTGGCATAAGAAGAAGGAGAGACAAGGGAAGTGAAGCAACTTCAAATGGGGATTGTTTATTTTAAATGCTTTTAGTTTATATCTTCATTTTGATTGTTTTCTCTTGTTGGATGTGGTTAATAACTTAGAAGTGTTGGCTATCACTTATTCTAGGCTAGGAATCATCTAACCCCATCTTACACCATGAAAAGGGGCTACTGGTCAACTCTAAGGAGCCACAAGAAACCTAGATCTAATCAATCCATAAAATGAGAGCATTGGAATTTTAGCAAGAAACTAAGATCTTCAACAAAAGGGAGGATTGAAGTCGTTGTTGAAAAGTGGGAAGCAGGGAGAAAGAGCTCAATGTCTGCGAGCTCAATGTCTGCAAGAAGGAGCATTTTCAATTTTATTTTTTATCTTAGTTAAAATCGTTGATTAATATTTATTAGGATTTTATTCTTTTATCATTACAAAATATTTAATATGATTTTTAAAGAATTGTTGTATTATAATGTTATCTATATAATGTGTGTTTGTAAAAAAAATTCAATAGTTATTTTATAAATTAAAGTTAATGTCAAATTAAAAGCATAGAAGAAAAATTGAAGGTATATATTGGTTGCTTGTTAAATGTAAAATTTAATGTTCTAAGAAAGTGGTGGTCAATGTCAAAATTTCTATAGTATAGAATGCTTCTTATTGTGATTTTGTATTTAATGAAGGATTCTTTACATTGTGTTATGAAAGCATAAGCATCTTCTAATTAGTCATTGTCATTGAAGAGGCAATTTTTTTGTTGCTATTAAACATAGTTGTCAACTACAATACTAATATCTTGTAAGTTAATTAAGATCGTTTACTTTAGTAATAGTTTTATCTACAAATCAAAAGATAAAAAATAATTTATTTCTCTAAATTGTGTATTAGCTTGGGAATTATTTCATACCCATTTTGAATATTACAAGGATACAACCACCCTAGATTTCCATAGTGATAAAAGGATAATCACATCCATGTTTTGGAGATGATTAAGTAAATTAAAAAGAGCATGACTTATTTTGTGCTGTAATTTTCAAAGAATCTAGTAAAAAATTGAAGTCGTGTTTCATTTATGGATCACATGTTGATTAAACAATTTATACAAAATAGGATCCTCCAATTTTAAGTTGAAAGAAAAATTAAATTAAATTTATTGTATATGACATCCTTGATATGTTAGTGTGTCTTAAAAATTTTGTGTCATCAATATGTTGAAAATTCCATCCATTGAAATCAAATACCACTCTTTTTTTCCCTGAACTCTCCTATACCCTTTTTCATGTGTCAATGTTATACCAACTTCAAGCTTTTTTTCAATAATACCCAAAAGATTCTATATAATTTATATGACTACGTATTCCTATTTTAGAGAAGATGCTTGATTATGCCAAGAGGCATTTAGAGTTGTATATGAGTGTGAATGGATGTCAACTGTAGGCCAATGATGCATCAAGATTGAAATGATTAAGGCATCAGTCCCATGCAATATTCTACTTCCATAAATATGGACTTTTCTCCTGGAGGCAGCAGCAATGATTAAGTAGAAAAGGTGGGGAGTAATAGGAGGCATAAATTTGCAAAAAGTGAAATGCTTGATAAGAGAAATGGCAATTGGATGAAACAAAATAATAAATGGATGAAAAGGTGGTGCGTTAATTTATATAAATATCCAAATACAAAACAAGAAATAAAAAATTATGGTAGAGAAAATCTCGGGCTAACAATGTGGACAAATACCTTGGAAGAAAAAACAGTCGTAGTTCACAAAATTCAGCCCAACTTAACACACAATATCAAAATGAAAAAGATTACATAGTGGGAAAAATCAACTGGAAGCTGAAGATGCTCACAGCCCAGTTGAGGACTAGTTCCAAACTTCCACCAACTCTGGTATAAAAAATGAAGCTGGATAAATTAGGAAGAAAGGCTGTGCAATTTTTTGCAAAGGTTGCAGAAACAGAGTCGCACATCGTCATGGAATAGTTAACTTATAATTCTAGTCATATATGCCGATACCTTATAAATTGACTCTATATCAGAACTATTTAATAATCCAAGAATGGAAAAGGAAGAGGAATTTTTGATATGAATCAATGGTGGGAGAACCACCAATAAAACGAGTTCACAAGGCATTGAAAATTCTTTCTAGCTTTCTTCAGTTCTGGTTTTGTCAACATGTATAGAAACACCAATATAAGGGATGTGTCTTTGTAGCCATGTGGTCTCGTACACCATTTTGGTCTGTTGTTAGTAAATTAGATTCATTTAATTTCAAGGCATTTGGTCTGAATCTTGGTTTCTAACTGGCCATTTTCTATACACCTTAGATGATGTCATCACCCCTCCTTACTGTTATAAATGCAACTGGCCCTATGTTTTAGATGTCATAAAACCAGCTTAGGGTTAAATCTCAATAGCTTACAGAAATTACAAGTATGCCTCAATAGCTTAAAGGCAAGGCAAGGTTCCATATTTATTTGAATCAATAAAGACCAAAAAAATTATATTAGAAACATTTCATTTTGTACTAACACCATAACATGGAAAGGGTAAAGGAAGATGGAAAGCCCCAAATTGAAGCAAACTTATCAAAATTAGTAAAAGAAGGCATCTTTTAGACCATAATGCTAACTTAACTCAACCTATCTGCAACAAACAAATTAATAAATTCACTCAGAGAACCTAATGGACCTAAAATTGTATAAAAGTCTTTACTGAAAGTTGTCACCAGTGACCTTAGCTTTGCCTTGGTTATAGTTGTAAATACGATAGATATTTATGTATATAATGTATATATCACTGTTATGGCTGAATCATACCTGGTCTACAATTGCTAGTGTTCGATGGCATTTCATCTCAATCTAACTCACTCTCTTGAATTGTTCTTATTTTTTTCTCTGTAAAAAATATATTTTGTTTGTGATTTATATTATAAATTAAAAAAAAACTCAACTTAATTTTATTTATTTTATAAGAAGGCTCAGCTGTGATCAAGGGCTTACACCGTTTTAAACAAAAATATCGGTCATGAGTTTTAAGTTTGTTTCCAGGAGTGAGGCAAAGAATATTTCAACTGACAGAAAGTAAATATCGGTCATGAGTTTTAAGTTTGTTTCCAGGAGTGAGGCAAAGAATATTTCAACTGACAGAAAGTTGTATTTTCTGACTGGAGCTAAAAAAAAAAAATTCCAGAGAATCAATTCCTTTACTTAACAAATAACAAGATAACAACAAAACTATTTTATAATGAAATAAAACACAACAAATATATATAATCTTATATAAACAAGAGAAACATTGTCTTCAAAAAATATTTAGAACACATTCATAAAATTCTTTTTAATTCATCTCAATCAATAATATGTATAAAATTAATCATCTTAATACATAATATTAAAAATAAATTCAATTATATTAAATAAAATAACATAATTTTTAATATAATAAAATGTAAAGTAATATTATAATTTAATAAATCAAATACCATTAAATTATTAAATAAGAAACATGAAAGTTATTGTTGACATATGGTTTTCATAATCCATTGCAATGTGGAGTGGTTTTGACTAGGTGATTTTTTTTTTTGTTTCGGATCAAAACACATGATCCATCATCAGGACTTCCTCATGATGGATCATGTGTTTTAATCAGAAATATCGAAAAAAAGAAAAATTTACACAGTCAAAACTAGAAACTGTACATTATAACAATGAAAGTTATTGTATACCTAGATGATTGGAACAGATAAAGACTACACACCAAAACCAGAAACTGCACATTGCAATGAAAATTATTGTATGCGTAGGTGATTGGAACAGATAGATACTACACACCAACTCTGCGGACAAACATGAAAGTTAATAATAGCCAACCAAATATTTAATAAAAGCCGGCCTACCCACATTGACTTCTTTAGTTCAGGTCCATTGTCATTTGCAATAAATAGGTAGGCATGGCACAGCACCCCGTGATCGGATTCGAAGCAATTTGTATGATTGAGTTGACTATCTCAAGTTTTGGGTTGAATCCTCTGTTTCTTTTTATTGTCACTAAGCCTTCCTATTCGGATTTGAAGCATTTGGATGCTTGAGTTCAATATCTCAAGTTTTGGGTTAGATCGTGTGCTTCCTTTTCTATTGTAAGTCAGTCTTCCTCTTGAGATCCAGCATTTGTAAGATGGAACAATACAAGCCTCCCTCAACTAAGCTTGCCTTCCAAAGCAATAAGAGGTATCATGTATTTCTGAGTTTCAGGGGAGAAGATGTGAGAAAGACTCTGGTTGATCATCTCTTTCAAGCACTCTCCGCAGCAGGACTGAATATCTTCTTGGACAGTGATAAACTGGAGAAAGGAGAAGTGATTGGGTTGAGCTTGGAAAGAGCAATAGAGAGCAGTGCCATACTGAATATCTTCTTGGACAGTGATAAACTTGAGAAAGGAGAAGTGATTGGGTTGAGCTTGGAAAGAGCAATAGGGTTGAGCTTGGAAAGAGCAATAGAGAGCAGTGCCATACTGAATATCTTCTTGGACAGTGATAAACTGGAGAAAGGAGAAGTGATTGGGTTGAGCTTGGAAAGAGCAATAGAGAGCAGTGCCATACGCATTCCTATATTTTCCAGAGGCTATGCAGAGTCAGCGTGGTGTCTGAAGGAGGCCGCTGCAATGGTGAAGTCCCCTGGCTTGATCATTCCTTTCTTTTATCATGTGGAACCAACTCATGTTAGATATCCTCAACGGAAATGAAATGAAATGAAATGAAGGTTTTTAATAGCGTCCACGAGGCCAAACAGCCTATGGGACCCACAAATCAGCAACAAAAACGAAACAACACCCGAAACAGAAACCACCGCCTAGCAGTTACTTGATCTTCCTTTCCTTTTGTAATTTGGATCTTCTGTTATGTATTTTTACCATGTAATCAGCACTTTTCGATATACTCTCTGCCTCAAATAAGCTGTTTAAAGTATCCACATTTAGAATCTCGATATAATTGACTCGGATATCCAAATAGGCTGGACATTCCATGATGTAATGCCATTCCGTCTCTACAAGCCCTAAAATACAGAACCTGCATATCCTATCAGCCCATTCTTCTTTAGGTGTCGTCCATCTACCAGTTTCACATCTCAATTGGTGCGAGCTAGTTCTTAGTTGAGCTATTAGCATTTTTGCTTTCCATTTTATTTCTGCACCTATATAATTTTTTTGAGTATGGTCATATGAGGGATTAAAGTGCTTCATGTAATACTCTCTTTTTCTTGATAGCTCCCTAGTCCACGTGCTTTCTTTAACTTTTTGTTGCACGTACATTTTGATTGCCTTAATGTTATTTGGACAATTATCTACGTTGATACCCCACTTGCCCAGCCACTTGTTATTTTGCTTCATCCACGTGCTCTTCCTTCTATTCAATTTCTCTACTGCTGCCATTTTAGGCCAACGGGACACCTCCATGTTCTCTAGCCTCTTTAAATAACTTAGTAAATGAATCATAGCCGATGTCTCCACAGGTAAGGCCCCAGCCTCCGCTAGGACAATCTCATAGGGAACAGATGATTTTATTTTGAGGCTACTTGTGATTAAATGTTTTTGTAGTCTTTCAATTTGTCTCCACTTCATTGTTGAGGTATTGCCACCCCAAACTTCGTGCACCCATAAAGAACCACCGGCACCACTAGTAACCCAAAGAGGGTTTTCTTCATTTTCCAGTCCCATAATTCAGCACTCCTACATCTTTTTTGCAAAGAGTATAAAGCTTTCCATCCACCTTGAATCCTTTTTGCTCTACATGTCTCCCAACTAAGCCTATAGTGAAAATCAAGGCCAAGGTACTTATAATCGCTAACCACTTGCAAGGGGCTGCCTTCGAAGACAAATTCTAAAACTTCCTTCTTTCTTTTCAAGGTAAATATCATAACCTTAGTTTTGCTGGTGTTCACCTGCATTCCAACCTCTTCACAAAATAACTCAAGAGCTTTCAAGTGCTCCCTCAAATCATGCGCTTTTTTTGCCATTAGAATAAGGTCATCCGCATATAGCAGCAATTTTATTACATAATTTGTTAATTCAACTCCTCCCCCACCAAAATTGTCTAACCATTCCTCTAATTTGTCAATATACAACCCAAATAATGTAGGTGAGAGAGGGCAGCCTTGTTTGACGCCAATGTCACTCCCAAAACATTTAGACATTCCCTTTTTAGTTCTGATTTTAGCTTGCACCTGATCATATACCCTGTGAACAGCTGCCTTGTGCTTTTTTGGAATTCCCAACTCTTCCATTCTAGACCATAACTTGTTTCTAGGGACCGTGTCAAATGCTTTCTTGAAGTCTACGAAGCAACAAAAGACCTCACCACCCTGTTTATCCCAAACTTTCTCAATCAAGTACCTAAGAGTAATGTAATGATCGATGGTAGAGTATTTTGGTCTAAAGCCCGCTTGACCTTTTCCCCTCTTTCCTTCTTTTTTTGTCCACTTACTAATTCGACGCTCAACCATGCTCCCAAAAAGTTTACCAAAGAGTGGGTTAATCATTATAGTGCGGTAATTTGAGGGGTTGTTGATATCACCACTTTTGTGCAAGGGGATGACAACACTGGTTGTCCAATTCGCTGGAAAACCATATTGAATAACCCTATTGAATATTCTTTTGATGTGTGGCGTGAGGGCATCCACACCCCATTTTAAATATTTTGATTGTAAGCCATCTATGTCACGTGCTTTTCCCACCGCAAGCCTTTTAACTCCTTCTTTGATGTCTCTTGTGGAGAAGAGCTTAGCCCTCGATTTAATCACAGGAGGAACATCTTTGTCTTGCACCCTCTCATATAACAGTTTTGCATATTCCAGCCATTGTAAGTCTGTGATATTGTTCTCTTTGACTGTGTTTTTTTGCTGTAAATCTTTCCAGAATCCTCTCGGATTGTGCCTACCCATGGAAATCAGCTCTTTCCACCTTGTTTGCATGTAAACCTCTTTTTTCACTCTCACAAGTTTTTCATATTCTTTTTTAATTTCTTTTTTATTTCCCTCACATTTGACTTTTTTATGTAAGCCATTGAAGCACAGCCCTTATAACAAATCATTTTCAAAACATTATGACCATCCGGATCAACACCCAAGAGAAGTGGTGGATGAGTGGAAGCGGGCCCTTCAACAGATCTGTTCTTGCTCAGGCTGGTCCACAGATATAATTGAAGGGTAAGTAATGAACCTCACTTTCTCCTTGCTTTTCACTATTTTTTATTTATTATTTCATAACTGCTGTCGGATAATATGAATTTATTTTTATAATTTAAGAGTTTATTATGTAATATATTAATTTCAAGTTAGGAAAGGGTTTGAAATTTTTTTGTTCAATTTTTATTCTAATAATTTTAAAATAATAATAAAAAGTAATATTTTTATCAATTATTATTAGAAAAATTATTCATTCATATTATAATATAAAAATATAAGATTATATATTTTTGAAGCTTCTCATCTATATTTTATGCCTTCTAAATTTAATTTCTTCACCTTTCTTTATCTCTTTTCTTTAAACCACATGCTTGTTTAAAAGCATACAAGTTTCTTATTTGTACAAGTTTTATATTTTTTATCATAAATTTCTTTGGCTCAATTATCTTCACAAACAAGCTTGCTCCTTAACTAGTTGTATCATAACAATGGTTAGGACAATAGATTAAAATTGTGGAAGTTTCACTAGGCATAACTACATTCATATATACAATATTAATAAGGTGGAAAAATCTAAATCGATGTGCCTAAATGCCTCTAACAATATTTCACAAATTTAGGTGTTAAAGAAATGTCATTTACACATAAGAATCAATGAAAAGGTCGAGGCAAGTTTTAATTTGTACAAGCTTTTGATAATGCCCAGCTAGGGGTTTAATATAAAACTGTTTACCTATTTATCTTTCTTATAAGTTCCTTAAAAAAATACACTACAAAGGGATCCTCTATCATCTTGCACATGCTATTGCCTTTGCTATAGGATCTATTTGTAACTTTAGCCCCTTTATTTTTATAAGTATTGAATCATGACAAGTCATCGATAATAAGATATATGCATCGTAAGATAATATTTAACAAAGAGCATATGATTTATTTTAACTCCTTTTGATGAAAACCATAACTCTATGCAAATTTTTATAATAAAAATTATGCTCATTTTTTGAAATTTTGTTAAGATGAAAATTTTGTAATAAATTAGCCATTTGAAAAGTATAATCTCATGACTTTATATAA
The DNA here is from genome assembly GCA_007258455.2 of Sequoia sempervirens. NCBI lineage: Eukaryota > Viridiplantae > Streptophyta > Pinopsida > Cupressales > Cupressaceae > Sequoia > Sequoia sempervirens. Next base: position 52,189 of record VDFB02221897.1, on the reverse strand, counting down.
ACAATATATTAATCAATTTATTGATCATTCTTTTTGGTAGCTTTTATTTTTTGTCTTGTTGTTGGTTTGCTAGTACCCTCTTGAAATTTCATTGTAAGTAGTTTCCCATTAAAATCTATTTACCCATTGATAAAAAAACAATCTATTAATCAAGAGGATAAGACATGGAGAATTTTTTCAACAATGAAATAGTGGAAAATGCCTATCCTTTCAAATAATTAAAAAATATTCATTTTAAGATAATGTATGATGAAAAGTACAATATTTTCTTGTAAGCATTCTAAAACCAACAAATCTAATAACACGATGCACATTTTGTATGAAAATGTCCTAATATTGTATGTAATTTGAAAATCATGAGAAAAATAGGAAATTAGAAAAAGATAATTAATGAGATTTTATTTTAAAATGATTATAGTTTAATTAAACATATTTTTAAATGATTACAATTTTATTTCAATCTTAGTTCTATAAAAAAAAATACAATGTACATGTGCCTTTTTTTTCAATTAGAACAAAAAAGTGTGTCAATATATTATATTTGATTCAAGGTTGAAAAAAACAGAAACAATGTCTTGAAGCATTGAATCTAGAGGAAAAATGACTACTTTTGAAATTGAGAATGCATTTGTCAATAGGTCATTTGGTTCATCATGAAGCTCTCTATTGGTACTAAATCAATCTTATATCATTTTAATTTCATCAATCATATATCTTTAGTTTGGTTCACATTTTATCTCTACTAGTATGGAAATAATGTGGTAACGTTTTAATTTTAACTTATTTTCTTTAGTTCGTAAAATGTCATAATTGGTGCTTAACAATGTGAACTTTTTCTATGGCATCTTCAAGGTTTAATATTCAAATGAGTCAAAATATATGATTGAGTTACCTCAAGTTCAACAAAATCTTATTCATTTATAAACCATTTATCAAATATTCATTTGAAAAACATGAATCAAAATATACTCGATATTGTAGAATTTCTAAAAAATAGATTGAAATGTTTACTTCATGAAACATTATATGTGTTTTCTATTGGGTTTTTGTAGAGGGAAACAATAATATAAGGCGTGGTCATGGTTAGGGGGACTCAGTGCATATATTTTTAAAGAATCTATAAGAAGTGATTGTAAAAAATATTGAAATACATAAGAAAATAGTTTCATGTTTTAATAACTTAAAATTTTAATTACTTTTTCATTTATTAATAAATTATATGGATTTAATTGCAACTAAAATAGGATGTTTCTCAATTAAATTAAATTTTCTTTTTATGAGAAACACATAATAAATATTTGTGATATTTCTATTTTATATTATAGTTTACCCTAGATTGATAGACAAGGAAGAGAATGAAACATATACAAGAGTACACCATTCATACAAATAAAATCCATTAACTTCTCACATATTCATCATATCAAAATTCATTGGAAAACACTATTTTATCTATCCTTTAGTACACGTTTTTCCTCTCATACATTGATCTCTCTCCATTCTACTTTCACACCATATCTCACTCATCTCTCTATATGCATGCTATGTCATTCTATCCCTCTTCTAATACATATCCTTATGTGATATGTATATGTTCATATTTACATAGAGGGATGTGTCTCTATCCACGTTCCTCCATAGTGGTGGCTCTTTGGTATTGTCACGTGTCATTTGTAGGTACCACACTAATGTTCTACTAGCTTATGATAGCTCTATTTGGTCCTATCCTACTTAGGGATGTGTTATTTTGTTGTTTTCCTATGGAACCCTTACAATTTTTCACCATTGACCTCCATTAAGCTACCCTTTTTGTTTTTCAACTTAATGGGAGTGGTGCAACTCTATCCTACTAACAAATGTTATATAATCTCTTCAAAATTAAGGATCTTGAGCATGGCATTGAGTTACATAGGTTATTTATAATAATAAATCACCATAAAAATAGGTCAATGCTCTATTTTAATTTTTCTCTTTCCAATTCAATATTATTAAATAAATTAAAATAAAAATACATAGAAAATAAATAGTAAGATTTGGAAATTTTTAGTCATAACCTTATCCCTTGCTTTGAAAAAACTAATTAATTCAATTTTCCAAGATGGTAGGAGTTAAAAACTTTCCTATTTCAAAAATTTATGATTTTGTTATGTCTATAGATGTTAAAAGAGTATGTTCAACGAAAAAAAAGACATGAGAAAATAAACTTAAAATTAGAGACTTACCCAATTTTTTGGAATGGAAATAAAAATATTTGTGGGATTTGAAAATTGCATATTATCAATAAATTGATAATGACTATACCAAACTCATTGTCCCATCTATAATTTTACAATTTGGCAATTTAGTCGCTTAAATTTAAAATGCATAAGCATAAAAAAAAATCACCATCTTTGAAGAGTGGGTGATTCATTTTCAAACTCATCTAGTGTTAATATTGTTTAATAAGTTTAAAGGTTAGGGTAGTTTCTTATGCCACTACTGAATAAGACAAAAAATTGGTGTAGTAGAATCCCCTCATACCAAGATTTGTAAGAGGATTATTTTCCAAATTTACCTTATTGCAAAGGAAAATAAGCTGGAAGCAAATCAACCTAGATTATTTTAACATTCAATTATGGGAATAGATCATTTAGAAATATAAAATGCTAATCTAGGGAAGTAAATGCAAGGGATAGGACACTTAACTCTAGAACAAATATGGAAGATGGCTCTGATAGGACATTGAATTCCACTCACATTAATATATTTTCTTTTTTTCTATACTCTTTCTTGAAATTAGAATAGTCTATTAATTTTGTTGGGATCAAATTTGTAAATATGGGTCATTTCTATAGTACAAATCTATCCTATAGGTGGTGGAATTGATTTGGTAAATCTCACACTTTTATTTTTTGGCTTGCCTCAAATATTGTTCCTCTAGCTAATTCTTAAGGATAGATAACATATTTAAATATACCTTGGGAAAATCATTGGATCACAATGGTTGTGCTATTCTCTTTGACCCCTTTGATAGGATTGACTTTATAGTCATGGATTTATTGAGGAAAACAATTTTTATTCATGTAGATCTCTTAGAAAGATGGATGCATGATTAGATTCCTTTTACTATTCCAATTTAAGTATTCCTTGAATGCTCATTCTCTTAAATGTGAATGATAATTAATAATTTTTTGGATATTAAGTGAATGTGCATCAAATGTATTTAAGTACAAGGGTGTAGCAATATATCATGTGAAGCTTGCATCATCTTAGTAGTAATAAGATGGGTGGGAATTAGAAAATTTTGAATTTCAAGGGTCAATTTTGTAGCTATAAGAGCAATCCCATATGTATGGCATTAATATAGACCAATGGAGTGGCAAGATCAAGGCAATTCCCATCTAGATAGGGGGTGATCCCACAATACTGGTTGACAATTTCTGAGAGATCCCAATTTTTGTTGAAATCACATATTTTTAGAAAATATAATGATTTAAGCCTTGAAAAGTTTCATTTAAAGATTCCAATTGAAGAGGGTTTGATTGAACCACCTTATATCAAACACCCTTGGATAAAACCCCACTAGTTTTAAACCATACCTATAACAGAGTCTCCTTTACACCTATCAAAATGTTGATAAAAAACCACTTTTGATTTACCTTTTGGGGATCAAATGAATTCATTTAAAAAAATTGTAAGTATGTATTCCTTATTATAAGCTTTCCAAAAGTATAATTTTAAATAAATTTAATTTTATTATTATATTTATTTTTATTTCTGTGAATGTAGGTTTTTCACTGAAAATCAAGCTCTTTGTTCTGCACATGTGGAAAAATAGCAAATTATCAAAAAAAAATATATATATCAATGCACTAGATATTGAAGTCCTTGATCCAACAAAAAAATAATAATTGAATTTCGATACATACAAAAAAAAATTGTTGTATACAGTCCACCTATGTCTAAATTGTAATTGGTTTGACTTCGAAACTTGATTAAGGAAAAAATATTCAATAAAATGCTATGAAACCAAATGAAAGCATTGAATATCATAGTTACAAATTTAAATTTGAAAAAAATAGAATTTTATCCTTCATGGAAAAAAAGTTATGTTGTATACGGTGAGCATCACTCCTTAAAAATGGTGTTTACTGAAAAAAAAAGTAGTTTTTGAAGGAGATGGAAAAAGAAGTCAATCTATTTCCAAAAATTTTGAAAAAAATATATTTAGAATCTACAGACAAAATGGCACAAATCACTAGTTTGCATCATCTTCAAATTCCTCACGATTTAGCCGCTATAGGTGCCCGAAAGTGAAGATTTAGTTAGAAAAAATCAATTCAGTGTCCAGTTTGGCCAAAAATTGTAAACCAGTATTGTGGGATCACCCAGGGAAAATGTAAGAATTACCAATCATGTGGGAATATGTGAATATATGGATAAGATATGGTTAAATGCTTGGGAGCAAGTATAAATGGATATGCATGATAGATAAGTAATAACCCAAATTTGCACAAGATTTCACCATTTATCAATATGTTATTGTATAAATTCATTCCATCAAAATGGAGCCAAAACTAAATGGGAATTGGAATGGGTATACAAATTTCACCATTATATTTTTTCCCCATTTTTTCATGTATTTGAATCCTAGAATGATCGCGTATCTCAAATTATGAAAACGTTCATAAACATGCATGAAAATTAAACATTTAAACATGAAATGATACTTGGGTCCATTTAAAGTAATGACCCACTAAATCTTATTGTGTACTATGCATTGTTGAGATGTGTGATCTATGTTAACTTACAAAATAGAGAAAATGGTATGTAATGAGTAGCTTTTGGTCACACACATAAAAATAAGCATAGCTATAAACTAAATTTACCATCTTCAAAATATTAGAGAGAAATGAGAAGAGAGTAGGGTTATAAGAAACAATTTTTTTAGAAAGAGATAAGTATGTACTTGGAATGACAACCATGGGATGACATGACACATTGGGATCTAACATGTTCAATGTTCATAATTTATGTAGACACAATAGTCGAGCCTTTCAATAGGTACCTATAATTGTTTGCAGAATCAATATAGGAGTGCTAGTGACATAAGATGCCCCCCAAAATTGGTTGCATCTATAAGGTTCAAGTAATTGAAGAATAGGGAAAAATAATACATAAAATGTAAATGTAAGCTAAACACGTAAGCACATAAATCGTGTAAAGTAATGACTATAATAAATGTAGGGTGTAATAAGTATGTAAAGCATGTTAATGATAAGCATGGTAAAGACATGGGTTGGAGATGACACCAAATAATAAGGTTGCTACCAACATGGGAAAATGGAAATGGTGATGTGGTCCTTAATGGTCAAAATTAGTTGTATAAATATATAGGACCTTAGGCTAAGCATATGCTCCCAATATGTCATCCAAAACATGAGAAAACAATGTTTGAAGTAAGATAGTAGGTTCCTAGTGGTAACATATATATAGATACAATCTCAAAGTAAGAAGGGGGAAAGCATGATGTTATCTTATGTAAAGGAGTTGGGAAGGAAAGTTTCTGACCAATATAATTGGATAGCTATAGGAGCTAGATATGAAAACTAAAGCACAATATAGCATGGGGAAAACATGGTGACCACTAATTTAATAGTGTAATATAATAATTAAAGAACAATGAAATAACATAAGATGTGAGCAATGAACATAGGGGCTAATTAAGCACAAGATAAGGGCATGAGAAGACACATAAGTAAGATAGCATAGAAATGTGAGCAAAGAAAAGTATCACAAGCATGTGATGATAATCATAAAGTATGGAAGATAAAAGTATAGGTGGATAATCATGGGGAATAAAAGTAGACAAATATCATGGTAATGACAAGCATAAGGATACATATAAGAGTTGGAAGCAATATGATAATGATAAATTGATGTGGTAAGCATGAGAAAGCATAAGAATAGCAAGGCATGCAAGGGCACAACAATTTATAAGGAAGAGGTAAACAAGCATAAGAGAAAACATCTATGTGAGAAGGAATATGCTCCAAGTGGGGGAAAGAAATGTACAAAATGTAAAGGCACCACAAACAAGACATAAACAATAGGCAAAGTGAAAAAGAGAAAGTATGGGTATGTAAGTATAAATTCTATAGGGAAGGCTCATAAATCAACAAATAAATTCAAATTTATTAGTATCTAACCTTACACAGTGTATAATTATATATATATTGCTATTTCATTTCATAAATCATACCTTAAGTCTAAATACAATTTAAATGTACAACTCATTTAAAGAGTCTAGCATAATATATCTCTTGTTAAAATTTCTTAGATTTACCTAAAATAGTAAAATTTTATTTGTATGCAATTTTTTATATTGTCTATATAAATTTTTTTATTAATTTTTAATCACAAAATAACTTACTTAATTTTCTAAGTTTTTAATAATTTCAATTGATGAAATTTTAGCAACTTTTCTCTATAAAAACATAATCTACTTTTAAATTTTTATTTCTATTTTTTTTCCATTAGTTATGTTATTGCTAAATAATAATATATTAATATATTAATAAAAATATTAATACAATAATAAAATAATAAGAATATAATATATAAAAAATATTATAATAATAATAACAACAATAATAATAATGATGATGAAATAACAATAAGAATATAAGAATATAATAATAACAAATATTAGTAATAATAGCATTTTACCTTCTCTATCAACTAGGGTTAGCATTCAATTAGGGTACGGGTTAGGATTATGGTTCAATTAATTTTTTTAATCTTTTTGTTATTTCAAATTATATACTAGCACTTGTACCTAAAAGAGGTTCAAGGATTAAGAGACATAAAACTATATGTATGTTAATATGTTAGAGAGTATGTGTTTGTGCATGATGCACTACAAATTCTAGTTGTATGTGGTTGGATTAAACAACTAGCATACATATATTAAATATTAATATATATAAAATATGCCAAGAGTTATCATTATCAAGGCGCGTCATAAAATATTTTAAGTAAAAAAGCTTTTGATTTTTTAGTTCAATTGAATTTTATTCATCTTAGAATATTTTAAAAAGTAAGAAAGATAATATCTTCCATTTGAATAAATTTTTAAAAAAGATATAACATCCATTTTTCTCTTATTTTAAAAATAATTTGAAATCTATAATAAAAAACATCTACATACAATGAATGTAGTTATGCAGTTGCATGTCATTTGAACATCAAATTCAAGCTAAAGAGTTTTTCCATACATTGAATTTTGCTTTTTGGTGGATGCCATTGTAATACGCCTCTTGGTGTAATTAATAATAAGTGCTAGACAATGGAATGAAATAAACTTACAAATCTAGATTTTTTTCTCAAAGAAATCAAGTATTATTTGTTTATGAATTATTTGCATTCAAATTTAAACCATAAAGCAATGTAAATGAAAAAAGAAAGTTGGCATCAAATTGACAAAAAACACTACAAATGAAAATAAAATGTTCTCATATAGTTGTCAAATCAATATTTAGTGAGATTTTGGAGGCTTTTACGTGATATTTTGGAGCCTTTTACCATTAAACAACAACTTGTTTACCATTAAACATGAAACTTGTTTTCCAAAAACCTGTTTTCCAATGACTAAAAGTGGTTTGTAGGTGTGAGACTTGTTTCAGGCTCAAATTTGACACTATATGTAGCCTCTTGGCTAAATATAATATAATAAATATTAATATAATATTATAAATATAATAATATAATAAAATATAATAAATAATATAAATATAATTTAATATAATATAATACAATATATTAAATAAATTTTTCTATATTATTAATATAATATAATAATATTTTTAAGCATCGGAGAATGATATCTTGAACATCTCCTATATAGATTTCTCTAAATATTTATTTAATTTTAAAATTTACATATTAACATGTTAAAAACCATAATTTAATCTTAATTTTTTAATTTAATTTTAATTTTTAATTTGATTAATTCCTAAAAAAATAATAAAATAAAAACCAAAAGAAATAGAACAATTAATTTTTTATTATTTAATTGTTAAAAATAAATTGTATTTTTATTTAATGAATTTTTTAATATAATTTTTTTTGTTCTCAAATTTTATTTCAAATTAATAAATCAATAACTAAATTATTCAAGAATGCTCTATTTTCCAAATTTTAAGTTTTTTTTATTTTACTAATGTTGCAATTCTCTAGTGAAGTAGATAGAACGAGAATAATTGAATACTAAATAGGTAGTACTTTTGTGGCCATTGCAGTTTCGAAGCTCGGCTAGTGAAGATGGTGGTGAATGACCTCATCAAGACATTGGACAAAGTGCCGTTACAAGTTGCCAAGCATCCCGTGGGACTGGATAGCGTGAAAGATGCTCTCATCGAGAAATTAAAGCTCAATTCAGAGGATAAGGTTGTTAAAGTTGGAATATGGGGTATTGGTGGTATTGGCAAGACTACAGCTGCCAAGGCAGTGTACAATCAAGTTTATGCAGATTTTGAAGGTGCTTCCTTTGTATCTAATGTCCGTACCACTGCTGCAGACGTCATAGGTCTTATAAATTTGCAGAAGCAAATTCTTAAGGATTTAATTAAATATGATGAGAAAGTGGACAATGTTGATCAGGGCATGTCTTTGTTTCGAAATCGTTTGGGAGGAAAGCGCGTGCTGCTTATTTTGGATGATGTGGACGCTCTTAAACAATTGGATGCTTTGGTTGGGGACTGGCTGGCCCATCGCAGCAGAGTTATTATTACTACGAGAGACAAACACATCCTCAATGTTGCTCAGGTCTCATCTGAATGCATCCATGAAATGAGTGAATTGGAGATAAATGAAGGTATCCAGTTACTTAGTTGGCACGCTTTTATGAGAGCATCTCCAAGTCCGAGTTACACAGATCTGTCCAAAAGAATAGTGGAAGCTTGTAAGGGGCATCCTCTTTCGTTGGAAGTGATCGGATCCTTCTTGTATGATAAACACAATGAAAGAGATTGCTGGAAGGAAGCTCTTCACAATGTTACCCGCCACCCAGAAATTCAAGAAAGGCTTTACATCAGTTATGGTGCTCTTAATGATGAGGAAAAAGAAATATTCCTGGACATTGCTTGCTTCTTTATTGGAGAAGAGAAAACATGTCCCATAGTTTTATGGAAATCCCTGTACATGATGGTAAACTCTGCTATATCTAATCTTTCAATGAAGTTATTGATAAAAATTGATGATAAAGGAGGATTTGATATGCACGATCATTTGCGAGATATGGGGCGAAGTATTGCTGAAAAAGAAAAAGAGTGTACCCGATTGTGGGAGTCTACCCATTTAAACACCATATCCAACATCAATTTCTCTCGCATTCGAATTAATGGAGGCAATTCACAAAGGCTTGAAATGTTGTACACACCTAGTCTTCGCTATCTTCATTTGCAAAATCTGACCATCGAAGGCATGAGAGAAGACACACTAGCCATGCTTCCTACAAGTTTGATATGGCTAAGACTGGAAAATTGTCACTTTGATATGCAAAATTGTGACTTTGAGATGAATAGAGAAATAAAGAAGCCACGTAACATTTGGGAATTGAAGATTATGCAACTACAATTCTGCAATGACATCAGCAGCCTTTCTATCTCTTCTGTTTGTTTACTTCCTGATATACAACTGCAGCACTTGAACTTGCGAGGCTGTAAATACTTAAACACTCTCCCTGATTCCATTGGCAACCTGTCACAACTACAACACTTGAACATAGAAGAGTGTGAAGGTTTAAATAACCTCCCTAATTCCGTCGGCAACCTGTTACAGCTGCAGCACTTGAATATGGGAGTATGTGATGCTTTAAATAACCTCCCTGATCCCATTGGCAATCTCTCACAGCTGCAGCACTTGAACTTAGAATGGTGTACAGGTTTAAATAACCTTCCCGATTCAATTGGCAACCTGTTACAGCTGCAGCACTTGAACATGGAAAGGTGTATAAGTTTAAATAACCTCCCTGATTCCATAGGCAACCTGTCACAGCTGCGGTACTTGAACATTGAAAGGTGTATAGGTTTAACTAACCTTCCTGATTCAATTGGCAATCTGTCACAGCTACAGCACTTCAACATAGAAGAGTGTAGAGGTTTAAATAACCTCCCTGATTCCATCGGCAAACTTTCATTGCTGCAACACTTGAACTTGAGAATGTGTGAAGGTTTAAATAACCTCCCTGATTCCATTGGCAACCTGTCACAGCTGCAACATTTGAATGTAGAAGAATGTGAAGGTTTAAAAAGCCTCTCTGAATCCATTGGTAACCTAACACAGCTGCAGCAGTTGAACATGGGAATGTGTGATGCTTTAAATAATCTCCCTAATTCCATTGGCAACCTGTCACAGCTGCAACACTTGAACATAGAAGGATGTACAGGTTTAAATAATCTACCTGATTCCATTGGCGATCTGTCACAGCTGCAACACTTGAACATGGAAGGGTGTACAGGTTTAAATAATCTCCCTGATTCCATTGGAAATCTGTCACAGCTGCAACACTTGAATATGGAAGGGTGTACAGGTTTAAATAAACTCCCTGATTCCATTAGCAACCTGTCACAGCTGCAGCACTTGAACATGGGAGAGTGTATAGGTTTAAATAACCTCCCTAATTCCATTGGCAACCTGTCACAGCTGCAACACTTGAACATAGAAGGATGTACAGGTTTAAATAATCTACCTGATCCCATTGGTAATCTGTCACAGCTGCAACACTTGAACAGGGAAGGGTGTACAGGTTTAAATAATCTCCCTGATTCCATTGGAAATCTGTCACAGCTGCAACACTTGAATATGGAAGGGTGTACAGGTTTAAATAAACTCCCTGATTCCATTAGCAACTTGTCACAGCTGCAACACTTGAACATGGGAGAGTGTATAGGTTTAAATAACCTCCCTAATTCCATTGGCAACCTGTCACAGCTGCAACACTTGAACATAGAAGGTTGTACAGGTTTAAATAATCTACCTGATTCCATTGGCAATCTGTCACAGCTGCAACACTTGAACATGGAAGGGTGTACAGGTTTAAATAATCTCCCTGATTCCATTGGAAATCTGTCACAGCTGCAATACTTGAATATGGAAGGGTGTACAGGTTTAAATAAACTCCCTGATTCCATTAGCAACCTGTCACAGCTGCAGCACTTGAACATGGGAGAGTGTATAGGTTTAAATAGCCTCCCTAATTCCATTGGCAACCTGTCACAGCTGCAACACTTGAACATAGAAGGATGTACAGGTTTAAATAATCTACTTAATTCCATTGGCAATCTGTCACAGCTGCAACACTTGAACATGGAAGGGTGTACAGGTTTAAATAATCTCCCTGATTCCATTGGAAATCTGTCACAGCTGCAACACTTGAATATGGAAGGGTGTACAGGTTTAAATAAACTCCCTGATTCCATTAGCAACCTGTCACAGCTGCAGCACTTGAACATGGGAGAGTGTATAGGTTTAAATAACCTCCCTGATTCCATTGGCAACCTGTCACAACTGCAACACTTTAACATGGAAGGGTGTACAGGTTTAAATAATCTCCCTGATTCCATTGGAAATCTGTCACAGCTGCAACACTTGAACATGGAAGGGTTTACAGGTTTAAATAACCTCCCTGATTCTATTAGCAACCTGTCACAGCTGCAACTCTTGAACATAGAAGGATGTACAGGTTTAAATAACCTCCCTGATTCTATTGGTAACCTTTCACAATTGAAAAGGTAAGTAAAGGGTGTGTAAATATGAAAATAACATTAAACAAAAGTTAAGTGCGATGATATAATTAAAATTGCATCATTTTCCGTTTTATTTTCATGAAGAATTAAATTGTATTCTCTTCATACTAATTTACATTTACATCACGGAGGTATAACAGTTTTCATTCTCTTTGCAAAATGACAATCACAGATATATTAAAATTTAAAAACATTGTTAGTCGCCATAATGCAATGTTTGTCCAACTCACATAAATTATCTGTACAAATATCAATTAAAAGTAAGGACTACGTGGAAGAATGTAAATTTTGAAGAGTTTTCAAGACAGGTTTCCACAAGAGTTTTCAAGACAGGTTTCTACATGGTAAAATAACCAATAACTTTGTTTTTTCGTGTGGTTATATTGATTTAATAAAAATATTTATATAATTTAATTTTGAATTTATTTAATTTGATTGTAAAATGTATTTTTTTATTTATTGAATTGTACTAAATTAAATGTTTTGAATTATATATATATATACACGTGTGTATTTATATATATTGAAAAATTTAGTTTTAAATGATATACTTATAGTTTAAGATATCTATATCATTATGTTAATGGGGTAATATGACAATGAAAGTGGTTTACTTTTAACATAATGATAGATTAGTTTACATACACATATATACATATACATACATGTTTAGTGTATATATATATTGAAAAATTTAGTTTTAAATGATATATAGTTTAAGATATCTATATCATTATGTTAATGGGATAATATGACAATGGAAGTGATTTTCTTTTAACATAATGATAGATTAGTTATGAATGACTAAATTTGTTTATCTCTCATTTCCTCTTTTGTGGTTAAAGAAATTTCAATGTTCCAGGAATTTTTAAAGGCAACCGAAATTATAATTAGAATTTTATTTTATTTTACTATATTATTTTAGTATTTTTACAGCGCCTGTCGCTGTCATTCACTTTTTCTGAAATTTTCTATTTTACCCCCATTTATTAATAATTTGGTTTTAAACTGGGGTGTTGTTGGTTTTAAATTATTGGTATTGTTTTTTCATCTAGATTAATCATTAGCTTTTTGGTATGGTTTTTTCATCTAGATTATTTTTATAGCATGTTGTTCAGTTTTTTATTTGGTGAGTGCAGATCTGTTTGAAGGAAGAAGGATGATTCATATGAAGCAGAAAACCCATAAATCCTTAGGCGAAGATTACAACTTTAGTCACTGTCTTTACAAATGCATTTATTATTATACCACGAATTCTTAGACTGTTTTCTTATGTTAATGTAAATTCATTTTCTTTTGTTTTTACATTATTCAATTGCATAAACAAAATTATATTTCTTATCTTGCACCTGAGTTGATTGGTTTGGTTCTAACTGACATAATCCATTTTGCCTTTGCATTATACAAATATGTTAGTGTGGGCCCATATTTGCAATCATGTCATATTCTTCATTAAAATAGATTTTGATTTTGTCCAATATGTGTTCATTCACTACATGCTATAGGAAGGTTGCATTTTATTGCAAAACAATATTCTTTTGAAGATAATAAAACTGTTGCCATACATTGGCCAAATCATTAGTAGTAATTAATTATTGAAACAAAAGTGCTCTAGGATGTACAAATCTAAAGAAGTTGCTATGTTTCTTGTTGTAAATGGTTGTATCCAAATGAAACAAAAAATAAAACAAAGAGATTTGATGAAACAAAAAAATCAAATCAAAGAGATTTGTTGAAACAAAAAAAATCAAATCAAAGAAATTTGATCACAAAAAAGGAAAAATAATCAAAGATAAATCACAAAGATTTGAAAATATTTATTATAAAATAAATTAAAGAATCAAATAAATAAATCAAAGATTAAAAAATAAGTTAATTAAAAGATCAAATAATTAAATCAGATTTTATGAGAAGATAAATCACAAAGATTTGAATATATATTTACCATAGATAAACTAAAAGATCAAATAAATAAATAAATAAATAAGAGATAAATAAAAAAGATGAAACACAATTTAATTATGGTTATGATTCAATTAGGGTTAGAGTTCAATTAGGATTATAGTTGGAGTCAAGTATAGGGTTCAATAGGAGTTACTATTAAGGTTAGGGTACAATTTGGGTTAGGGTTACTATTAGGTTCAAATAGAGTTACGATTAAGGTTAAGATTATGATCGGATTAGGACTAGCATGCAATTAGGGTTTAATTATTGAGGTTGACTTAGAGTTATTATTAAGGTTTGGGTGCAATTAAGATTTATTTAAGGTTGAATTAGGGTTACAACTAAGATTCAATTAGGGTTATGACTAGGGTTAAAAAGTGTTATTGTTCAATTAGAGTTTAACTATGGTAAGTGTTATTGAGGTTCAATTAGAGTTAGTATTGGGGTTTGGGTACAAATAGAGTTTAATTAAGGTTGAATTAGGGTTAAAACTATGATTCAATTAGGATTATAACTAGGGTTATAAAGTGTAATTGTCCAACTAGAGTTTAACTATGGTAAGTGTTAGGGTTCAATTAAGGTTAGGGTTCAATAGGGTTAGGATTAGTGTTACGGGTAGGGTTCAATTATGCTTAGAGTTAGGGTAAGGGTTTGGACTAGGATTAGTCTTAGGTTTAGGGTTCAATTAGGGGTAAGATTCTATTATAAAGCTTTGGGTTATTAAAAAATAAGTTAATTCAAAGATCAAATAATTAAATCAAAGACAAAAATAAATAAATTAAAAGATCAAATAAATAAATCAAAAGATTTGATAAAAAGAGAAATCAAAGATAAATCACAAAGATTTGAATATATATTTACCATAGATAAACTAAAAGATCAAATAAATAAATTAAAAATACGAGATAAATTAAAAAAATGAAATACAATTTAATTATGGTTATGATTCAATTTGGGTTAGAGGTCAATTAGGATTATAGTTAGGGTCAAGTATAGGGTTCAAATAGAGTTACTATTAGGGTTAGGGTTAGGGTACAATTTCGGTTAGGGTTAGGATTAGGGTTAATATTAGGTTGAATTACCTGGTTAATATTAAATTAGGGTGAAGGTTATTGTTCAACTAGGGTTAGTGTTCACTTAAGGTTATGATTGTGGTTAGGGTTTAGGTTAGTGTTCTATAATAAAGCTTGGGGTTGGGGTCACAATTGGAGTTCAAATAAAGTTACTATAAAGGTTAAGTTTATAATTCAATTAGGGTTCATGTTAGGACTAGCATGCAATTAGGGTTTAATTATTAAGGTTGAATTAGGGTTTATTTAAGGTTGAATTAGGGTTACAACTAGAATTCAATTAGGGTTATGACTAGGGTTAAAAAGTGTTATTGTTCAATTAGAGTTTAACTATGATAAGTATTATTGAGGTTCAATTAGAGTTAGTATTAGGGTTTGGGTGAAAATAGAGTTTAATTAAGGTTGAATTAGGCTTACAACTAGGATTCAATTAGGGTTATAAAGTGTTACTATTCAATTAGAGTTTAACTATGGTAAGTGTTAGGATTCAATTACAATTAGGGTTCAATTAAGGTTAGGGTTCAAGTAGGGTTAGGATTAGTGTTATGGTTAGGGTTCAATTATGCTTAGAGTTATGGTAAGGGTTAGGAGTAGGATTAGACTTAGGTTTAGGGTTCAATTAGGGGTAGGATTCTATTATAAAGCTTCAGGTTAGGGTTATTGTTGGGTTTCAAATAGGGTTATGATCAAGATTAGGTATAAGATTCAATTAGGGTTAGGATTCAATTAGAATTAAATTTAAATTAGGATTATAGATAGGCTTCAATTAGTGTAAGGGTAGTGTTAGTGTTAGTATCCAATTAGGGTTAGGATTAAAATAGTGTTTACAATTAGGATTAGGTGTAGGGTATAATTAGGGTTACAATTCAATCTAGGTTCAATTACGGTTAGGGTACAAATAGGGTTAGGATTTAATTAGGGTTCTTATAAGGGTGAAAGCACAAACTTGTGTCACAGTTTTGGCCAACTAAATTATTTCGGGCGACTTAAGTTCGGCCGACCAGTTTTCGGCCGATAAGGTTTCGGCCGAATAAACGGGGCAGCCACATGGCGCCTACATGGCTTCAAGTTATCAGTCGAGTCACTTTCGGCCGAAACCCTATCGGCCGAAAAGATTCGACACGGCGCACATCTGGAAAGACCTGATCGGTCGAGTATGTTTCGGCCGAAACATTATCGATCGGAACTTTATCGACCGAAAATGCCTAATAAAATCTCGAAAAAAAAAACCAGGCCCACTATTGCAGCGCTCGGGCGAAAGTGTTGAGGGCGAGAGATTGTCGGCTGATCGCTAGCAACAGGGACGACAATTTAACAGGTTCCATTCGTGGCATTGACATGAATGTTTGATTTCTCATCTCGTTTTTGTCTATTGTGAGAAATTTGGGATATATCGTTTGTTAGGGTTTGATTGAAATGGAAAAATCAGGTCATGGCCATGATGGTTGAGACAACTATGGCCATGATGCTCAATGAAATTTCTTCCTCTAGGCAGTGAAACTTAACATACCCTTCTTTACAAGCTTTAATTTGTGATTGGGCATGCTTTTGAGATAAGTTTAGCATTTTATTTAGGAGGTATTGGAAAACAAATGGAAGAGACCTTATGCAAAGAAAGATGGTTGGGCATGCTTACAAGACTTTTCAATTTTTGATTGTAGTGATCATTACAAATGTATATTATGGGTATCTTGCTCATTTTGATGTTGGATATAAGATCTGTTACTCCTCCCCTATCTCCTCCAAACATGTCATAATTTAAACAAATTTCTCACATCTTGAACTGTTGAGTGGCCAAAATTCAAAGCCTTTGATCATTATTGATGTGAGAAGCTTTAGATTGGGTTCAATAATCCCGACTCAAAGATGATGACATTGAAGATATAAAAGCAGAGAGTTTGAAATACTATTCTGGTCTTTTTGTAGAGTAGTATAATATAACTTGGCAATTGATAAAGTACACTTTCTATACTTTGTAGATATGCCCAAAAAATTTTGTACTTGAAACGCCTTACATTTGTGCTTTGATGAATGTTTATCAACAAATCTGAGGCCTATGTCAATTGTACTTCCCAGAGTTGCAAAATTTTGGTTTTGGTATATTAGCTATAACATCATGAAAAAACCCTTTTCTCGATTTGCATATTTAGGACTATCGCACAATTTATTAAAATTTTCATTTAGGCTATGCATTTTACATTCTGCCACTTCTCTATGAAGTTTGGCAATGTCAAGCAAGTCTTCTCAGTAGTCAACACACATCTATGTGAACAATGTCTTGCCATAGCTTGGGACTGCGCACAGAAATAAGCCAAACAAATTTTTCTATTTCATATGTATTCAAAGCTTACAATATTTCATTTTGGGTTTGATTGAAATGGAAAAATCAGGTCATGGCCATGATGGTTGAGACAGCTATGGCCATGATGCTCAATGAAATTTCTTCCTCTAGGCAGTGAAACTTAACATACCCTTCTTTACAAGCTTTAATTTGTGATTGGGCATGCTTTTGAGATAAGTTTAGCATTTTATTTAGGAGGTATTGGAAAACAAATGGAAGAGACCTTATGCAAAGAATGATGGTTGGGCATTTGTTTCATTTGTTTCATTTGTTTCATTTGTTTCATTTACATGTTGATAGGACATACTTATGTCCTTTGTATATCATGTCTCCTCTCTCCTGTAGGGGTGTCCTTTGTATATCCAATTCAGTCATACAACAAACAAAATCATTAGAATGGGATACTGATCTACTTTCCTCCATTGATTTAAGTGCATATCAAGCTCTGAAACTTTTCATTCTTGTTATTTTTTTATTTAGAAGATCACATATATATTGATCTAGTTTTGGTGTTGGAGTTTTGTTTCTGTGACTATAGTGACTCGAAAAATCATCAGCACATAACCCCTCCCTCTAACGGATGCCACCCATTTGAGTTAATCTGCATAGCTCATACATGGAAGGAATTGAAATGGTATTTGTGGCAGCATAAATCATGTGTGATAATTTCTCTGTATATGCTAAAAGAAGATGGATGTTGTTGCTTTCAACCTTTTGCAGTATTCAAATGTTCGAATGCTCCTTCTATTTTCATAGAACTCGATGATCTTTGTTGAGCACTGAATCATTCTGAAATGCTTCCATCTCTTTCCTTTCTATCAAGATATTTATAACATATATAACAATACTTCCTTGTTGTTATGCCTTTTCATTACCACTGCATTCTCGACCCAGCACACATTGTCAGAGTGTTAACTTCTATTTTTTCAGATTGATTCAAAGTTATATTTTCCATCTGTTGACCATTAATGAGAGTTCCAAAAGACTCTCAAATTAAAAGCCTGAGTATACAGATGTTTTGTTGAAATTGTATAATAAGAACCACAGTTTTCAATAAAATTGAATTGGAAAATTCTCCCGCATATGACCACATGATCGACCACAGGATAGAAAACAAAAATAGAATAGAACAGAGCAGATAGGAAACAGTAATGAAGTGCAAAAAAATTAAACACAGAAATAAGCCAAACAGATTTTTCTATTTCATATGTATTCAAAGCTTACAATATTTCATTTTGGGTTTGATTGAAATGGAAAAATCAGGTCATGGCCATGATGGTTGAGACAGTTATGGCCATGATGCTCAATGAAATTTCTTCCTCTAGGCAGTGAAACTTAACATATCCTTCTTTACAAGCTTTAATTTGTGATTCGGCATGCTTTTGAGATAAGTTTAGCATTTTATTTAGGAGGTATTGGAAAACAAATGGAAGAGACCTTATGCAAAGAAAGATGGTTGGGCATGCTTTAGATTCACAATGCATTCCTTTTAGACTCACTTGTGGTAATGGATTTTTCATCAAAATACAATATATATATTTGCTTATAGAAATCATTTCTTTTCCATTGATAGTGTTATGCATTCAATTACTCCTATGTTTCATTTGTTTCATTTACGTGTTGATAGGACATACTTATGTCCTTTGTATATCATGTCTCCTCTCTCCTGTAGGGGTTTCCTTCATACTTTTATATTATATCAGATTTCAAAGGTAACACCTGTAAAAGATCTGTTAACAGTGTTAACACTGATCTGTGTTCTAAATATAATTTTCTCAAAAATGAGTTGGTTTGGAAATATAGCTTCTAGAATTAACTCTATTTCTAGACCTGCCCCTCTTTCTAAGTCTTAATCTTAATCATTGTCAAAATCTTAATCACCTGTAAAAGATCTGTTAACAGTGTTAACACTGATCTGTGTTCTAAATATAATTTTCTCAAAAATGAGTGGGTTTGGAAATATAGCTTCTAGAATTAACTCTATTTCTCCCCCTGCCCCTCTTTCTAAGTCTATTTCTGCAATCTAATTTGAAATATCGATACAAAAAACATACACAGTTTAATTTCAGAAGCTATATTTCTAATACTACAATGAATGTGAAAAGCTAATGCCAACTATTTGTTGGATTTGAGTTTTGACCAATGTGGTTACAAAGTATGGATTTGACATCTTTCAAAGTTAAATCCAGAAAACTATGTTACAATTTAAAACTAGCATGAAAACTATCTTACAGAGAGACAGCCATTCCCATAGCATGTTTATTAGATTTTGATAAAAAGTTATATATTGAAGAAAAACTATCTTGAGAAGGAACATTCTTTTACCCCTTGAGGTACATGGGAATATTCGATCAAGAAGGGAAATATTAGTGAAATATTAGTGAGTTCTTTTGATCACTCAAATCCTTCAAAATTGAGAGGAACACTTAAATAAGGGAGAACAATTTAGAAGGACTTTTGTTCCATGGATAAGGTTCAGTGTTTCTTAAAGCATTTCAGTCTCAAACCACTTTGATTCAATTGACTTCCTTTGGTCCATGGGTTGTACACCTTAGATATGTTGCTTTCCAATACCTCCTATACTTGTAAATGAATTTTAAATCTACATTCCATATGAACTAATCTCTTAAATAAAATGCTAAACTTATCTCCCAAATAAAGCGCCTTTGATAAGTTATGTACATACACATATATGTGCACATATATGTGTATGTGCGTATGCATGTAGATGTATTATATATACATGTGTACATGTGTGTATGTATACATATGTATGTACATGCATGTATATATGTGTATGTGTGTATGTGTACATGTGTGTATGTATACATATGTATGTACATGCATGTATATATGTGTATGTGTGTATGTGTGTATATGTGTGTACATGTATGTATGCATGTGTGTACATGTGTGTATGTATGTATGTATGTATATGCATATATATATATGTATGTATGTATATGCATGTATATATGTATATGCATATACATATGTACATGCACATATATGTGTATGTGTGTATGTATGTACATGTATTATATATATGTACATATGTGTATGTGTGTATGCATGTACATGCATTATATATATACATATGTGTATGTATGTATGTATGTATATGCATATATATGTGTATGTGTGTATGTATGTATGTATGTACTTGAGTATATACATGTGTACATACACACATACACATATATATGCATGTACATGCACACATACACATACATATATAATACATGTACATACATACACACATACACATATATCATGTGCATGTACATACATATATATATGTATATACATACATACATACATACACACACACATACATATACATACATACACACATACACTATTAAATTAAGTTAGATATACATACATACATACACACATACATATACATACATACACACATACACTATTAAATTAAATTTTAACTTTATTACTTTAATATGTTTTAAGTTAGATCGAAAAATTAAGGAAATGTTAACCTTTTTATAATTTCTAGTGTTTGATTTAAAAAATAATTGATTACAAAGAAAGGCTAGATCATATATGACCAATTGTAATGAAGAGTATTTTTTTATTTTGATCAAAATTTTAGTATAGAGTGGTTGAAAGGATAAATATTTTTTTTACATATTTACTCTTGGTTGAATATTACATGCATGCCTATGATTTAATAGGTTCACATAGCTCGATAGATATAAAGTTTGAACTAGATCTCATTAGATACATTTAAATTCAAAAATGTTTTCTAGTTTTGAAACTTGAAAATTTTACCTTTAATTTAAATATATATATTTTTTTAGTTTTGAAAAAAATTCAATTTAAATTTGTGTAGTTCATTATGTAATTTTGTTTTAATGATATGCATATCTCTATCTATTTATATATATCATGGCCGATGAGGGATCTCATCATTCCCCTCGTTCTGAGCGAGAAGCTCAAACTAGATCAAATATATTTCAGGATAGTATTGTTAGATTGGACAATGCTCTAAAATGTTTAGAGCAAACAATTCACAACTCCCCCAATTTGGCTAATTGAGATAGATTAGTCACTATTAGACAAGAGATTATGAAGATGATTGAGACAATTTGATCATACAATCCTTATGATGAAATCAGCATTGAACAGTTTTATTTTTCTCTTGCTAGGAGTGTTACTGGCATAGTGAAACATAAAGAAGTTGCCAAATTAGTTTCAGGTGAAAATGTGTTATCCATGTTCCCATTTTATAGAGGAAAAAATAAAATTAGAGGATATATGGTTACGAGGTGTGAAGATCCTCTTGTTGTGCCATTCATATACCCTAGATGGTTGGCAGCACATCATAGATGGCCTCACAATGATGAGTTGCCATTGTATTTTGTCAAACAGTTATATGCAGAATTTCATTTACATATAGAGGTGGACTACACATCTTATCCTGAGCATGCTGGCCAAGGTAAAGGCCATTTTTATGACAAACCACAGTTTAGACCTTCAAATTTGCCACCGCCTGTGGACAAGAGGGCATTAGTTGGCCCAAACCTTTTGGTTTTACCAAAATGTTTAGAATTGGCAGCAGCAGGGGAGGTAGCAACAGGGTCCACTCAGAGTCAGATTTTTGAAAACATTGCCTCTATTACGACACAGATTGATCAGATTTCATCTGATCGAGTTGGTAGATATTTATTACGCCCACGGATCAACCTTCCTCCCACTGAGGCTACATCTGCATCGTATGATCCATTTATTAGTGCCGATCTACCTACTCTTGCAGATGTCGAGCATATGACCCACACGACTCTGCGTAATACGTGTAGACTCTCAATTTTGGATTTACTAGCAGCATATCAGGTTATCAGTGAGGACCATGGGATTGCTCTTGACAGGGTACCAGAATTTATTAGACAACATATCCTCATACAGATATGAGCCACAGTGTGGCAAATGCAGCTCAAGATATTCCACATCAGCCTACAGAATCCCGTGCACATCATGTTTCTGTTGATCCTTTAGCTTGCCCAGGTGGTCATCAGGATGTTACAGGTCACGTTGAGGCTACTGCGACACCTGATCCTGTCCATGGGACATATAGTCGACTTCTTTTTGCTACTGATACTGTACATGCTACAGGGCCCCCTACGATGTCTTTACATTCTCGTGATCTTAGTGACATTGGTAGAGCTTTCAAGCAGGCACAACAGGTACTTTCAATTTATAATTTAAATACATGTATATATTTTTAAAATTGTGTTCTAAAAATTTATGTAATGCATTTTAAAAACTTCTAGGGGTTTAACTCCTGATTGAAATTGTGTACTTGAAAATTTTAAGCAGTATGGTGAATTCCCAGACTTTGGAAATTTGGAGCATGATGGCGATCCCATGCAGTATGCAGATGAGGTACATTTAAATTTAATTTTAAAAAACTAATTACTTGATGTTTTAAGTTTGAACACATTGAACTCAAGTACATTGTAAAATTTTTAGATAATTTTACATATATGTGTACTTGAACACATGCAGGGGTTGGGACGAGGCTCAGGACACAGATCGGGAGATATTGGATCGGGACATGGATCCACACATCTTGGATCAGCAGAGCGATCGGTCCATGGATCGAGGGAGAGGTCGAGGGAGAGATCGAGCCATGCATCGAGGGAGAGGTCGAGGGAGAGATCGAGCCATAGATCTGATGATTCTATTCATACCAGACATCCCTCTCTTTGAGATTTGTTTTATAGTATTACATGTCTGAGATCATTTTATTATATGTTGGGGACACTTTTTATGATTTATGTATTGAACATTTGGACGTGTTACATACTTATGTTTTATGGTACACATATATATACTTGTTATAATTTACATGTCACATTCATACAGTTATGTTTTATGGTTTGAATCTTAGAGGTTTGTTATATACGTGCATTATTATGGTTTGATGAACTCACTTACATTACATCTATAAGTACCTTTATTTAAATTTAAATTATGGTAACTTGTTCAAATGCACTTCTTGTACATATATAGATAACTAAATACATTGTGAAATCAAAATGTTGTCCACTCCACTATCTAATGGAACTTGCTATTTGTAAATTTAAAAAGATGGACATGTACATGTAATTAATTTAAATAAATAGTTCAAATGAATTTGTCTTTAATAAATAGGTCAAGAAATAGAAAAAATTGAATGCATATATGCTTGAGATTAATGCTATACATGTTTTAAAGTAGAACATAAAAATGCAATCGGAAATAGATGATAGTTAGATTGAATTCTTTAAAGCTCTAAATGTTCATTTTTAAAGTCAGTAAAAGTTATTTATACATTTAAATTGTGCATATATCACGCTCTACATTAACCTAATTTCTAATTCCATATAATCTAATACACATGTTCATTTGAATGTGCATGCAAAGAATTCTTGAACTAGATGATGAGCTATACTTAAGAATGAACCATATAATTCAAATAAAGCATGCAAGCTATTAGTGGAGTTGAATGTAAATGAAATCAAATTTCTAGTTTTGAAAGTTTAAGAATTCCATGTGGAACATTTATATATATGTAATTAGAAATTGATATATATATTTAAATCTTGAAAGACATGCACATTTATTATTAAATTAAAAATTGATGACAATTCTATATAAATTAAAAATTGATCAAGTAGATCTCTTGGATGACAATTCTATATATAAATTAAAAATTGATCAATTCATATTTAATTGTACTGGAAAGATGGACCAAATTACAAGACTAATGAAGTTATGTTCATTCCTAGAGAAATATACTAAAAGTTACATTTTATAGGCATAAAAATATTTTATATATAAATAAAGTACTAAAGATGAGAGGAATAGAGATTACATCCTTATTTTTTAAGGTTGGACTATGAAATCACAAAAAAAAGCTATAAATAGCTTGATAATTCAAATTGGGTTCTAATATAGAAACCTTATATTTTTGTAGATGTTACTAGTGTATTAGCATCTTGGTCTTGGAGAAGGAAATATATATAATCTCTCATATATGAGTTTTGAATTAAAAATAAATATTTAAATGAGTGTATTGTGTTGGGATAAAAGGATTTTATAAAAATATTTACTAAATAAAATCTATTTTATCAAAGAAAGAAAAGTTCATGTATATTAGAACAAAACAAAGATTCATCTTTTAATCAATAAATGACAACACAAGGTTACTCATATTAATAAATTTATAATTTTCTAGTGATTGATTGAAATATTTTAAAAATAAATAAATAAGCTATAATATATAATGAAGCTTCAAATAGTATTTTTGGTGTTATAGATGGTGGCATGTCTCCTAGAGAGATAAACTTCTTCTAGATCCACCTCTAAAACAATTAGAACTTGTTGTTGATGATAATAGGATATGGAATTTCTACATTTGGGAATTAGATATGACTTGGAAGATGTAGGTAGCTCATGGTCTCAAGCTATACATGGTAAAAAAAGCTAAATTGATGCCAATAGGATATGGAATTTCTATATTTGGGAATTAGATATGACTTGGAAGATAATAATAGGATATGGTAAACAATTAGAACTTATTGTTGATGATAGTAGGATATGGAATTTCTACATTTGGGAATTAGATATGACTTGGAAGATGTAGGTAGCTCATGGTCTCAAGCTATACATGGTAAACAAAGCTAAATTGATGCCAATAGGATATGGAATTTCTATATTTGGGAATTAGATATGACTTGGAAGATATCACTATGATTCACTACAATGTTCATATATTCCAATGCACCTTAAGGTGAACAAGAAAGGACAAACCAAGAGAACCTGGATACAATCTAACATTAACAAAATGGATAAATAATTTAGTTCTATACTTAAAAGATAGGAGCTAATATTCTTAAGTAAATTTGGATGTATGGTTGAGATGGATACATGAAATTCCAAATGATCATGTAAAATTATTGAATGTCGTGCATTAGTAATGTATAAAAAATAAAGAAAACTAGAGACAACATTTATGTCTAGATTCTTCACCACTTGAAAACACCAAATCAACTAGATAATTTTATACAAGTTTGTGGAGTTGAATGTTCAAATGAAATGAAAGATTTGAATGTGAACTTAAGAATTCCATGGAACATAAATAAATTTAAATGCAAAATTGGAACATGTATATAGGTGGAGTTGAACAAATATTTAAATTCAAAGATTTGAAAGTGAGTTTAACAATTCCATGTGTCAAACATAAAAAATTACAATCAAGGAATCTAGAGAGATGATATAAAGGAATTTCTAGAGAGATTCTCAAGAGTGAAGGTTTAAAAGAATGAACCATGTCCAACATGTAAAAATGCAATTGGAAATTTAGATGATTTAAAGGAATTTAGGCAAAATGTAAATTAAAACATTTTTAAAGTCACTGGGTTTTGTAGATCAAGCATATATATGATCTAACATATACATGTCACATTCTAAAAAAAAAAACCATTCTAAATCATGTCACATGTCCAATCAATACAAATATATAAATTATCTAGATTTGGAGTCATAAATGTGTACACATGTATCCAAAAAACAACTTAAAGCTCCTGGTACATAAAATCTGGATCCTCTCTATCTTTAATTATCTCTAAAATCTTCTCATGATCTTCAATAGGCAACCTCCACTTTTGTTTGGCACGTCCTCTTTTAGGTAAAGTTTCTAAATTTATTTTTGTTGCCAAAACTAAGTGACTGTAATGTAGAACCTTTTGTCCTGGCCTATAATCAACAAATATAATACCATTTTTATCTATCTTTATTTGCTGATAATATGTGCCTTCAATAACGACTGATCCAATGGGATACTCTTGTCCATCACCATCTGTCATCGATTCGAACAATTTGCTTTTTGGTTGTGTACATCTTAGTAGATAGTAATCTACACCTTCCGCATTTTCAGGATCTGCAACTATAGCAAAAATATCTCCTGTACACACACCACATATTTACATATTTAAGTAAATTATACATTTAAAAGTTGTAAAAATTTATATTTTATATTTGAAACTTACTTAAACATAGAATATATATATATATATATATATATATATATAAATTTAAATCTTGATTTTAACTAAATTAATCAATTTGGACATACCTATAACAACTAAATCAGATACACGTTCGTAATCAGCTGAATATAGTGGATCATAGACATCAACATTGTCATCTTCAACAAAAGGAGGCATTGATATTAATTGTTTCATTTCCCATTGTGAAACATACCCATCTCTAATATTCTCACATTGATCAATATTTGCATTGTCCTCAATGCAATCAATACAAAAACATGATTTTTCTCTCACATTCATTGCATAAGGCCTACTACTCCCCGTTGTCATGATTTGATGTAGATTTCTAATACCATGAATTGCTTGACAATTATAAGGATTTGATCGATCAATATCTGTTTAAATTCAAACTTGAAAATTCAATTTGAAATCATGTATGTACTTGAACTTTGAAATTCAAATTTTTAAAACAAATTTTGACTAGACATACATACCTGTAACTTCCCAAAAATACCGTGTGTTGTATGTTGAGTCGCAAGCAGAAAAATGACTTTTGCACCATTCAACAATTTCGTTTGCATTCCGTATGGCATTACCTACAAGTTACAGACAAGTTGGCACAATTTGTCACCTATTACTTTCAAAGAACTTAAAAGAAAATTTAATTTAGTTAAATTAAATATATATATACATATCTAATCTTTTAAAAAGTATGAAGCTAAATTGGACATACCAGCAAGTTCATGTTGACGAAGTGCACGCTTCACACATGCTCCTGCTCCATCGTGCTCTCCTTTTCCATGTCCACTCTCATAAAAATTCCACAAAAAATTGGTGTTGCGTCTAGCATGTTGACTACATAACCAAACAAAGGCTTTTGCAGACTTAAATTGTCCTGTGAAGTTACAAATAATTAAACACTTGAAAACCTTGAATTATCTTCAAAAAACAATTTAAGTCTCAAAGTTTTAAAAGTAAATATAAATTAATTAAAAATAATTTAAAAACCAATGTACTTACCAGCACATCCATCAGACCATATCCAATGTTGTTCTTGATTTATGCCACGTCGTCTTAGGTCTTCAAAAAACATTTTGAAACAATGAGCTACATAGCTTCTATCATGATTCGTATCATCACTGATATAAAAGTGAACCTCTTTGATGATAATTCTATCATCTTTGCTACTTTGTATTCCATCGACCGCTAACTCTGCATGCCTGTAGCAAACTTGCACGAAGATTGCAACTTGCTCTGAATGATAATATTGACTTTGAATCTCAGTTTGAGGACTAAATGTATAGTTCTCAGAGAAATCTACAATAGAGAGAATACAACATGGTGGAAAACAATTCTTTGAATAACGAAATTGCTTAGATTGCCATCTTGCACCATGACAATGTTGGATATGTGGATATATGATATTGCGAAATTTACTCATGAATTCATTGTAAGGCAATCCACTCTCTTTGACAACAATTTTTTTGGCCTCAACTCCTGACTTCGTTAAGTATGTCTCATATTCAAATCTCTTCCAAGTAACTTGCATTTCATTATTGTCAACATGTAAAAGATTCTTCAAATCTCCACAATCATTACATACATTTTTTATACACTGAACATTGAATTCATCCGAATTTTCTAATTTTTCACATAGAAGAGACTTCACAAATTGTGTTGTGCTTCCAGGGATGGCTAAATTTCGATCAATTGTTGCCATAACTTTTCTATATGATTGTAGGTGTAGATCAAATTCAACATGATTTCGACAACAACAAGTTTCACGTACTTTATTTATACGTACAAATGATGGTCGTAGTGTTTCAAACATCCTTTGACAAATCTTCACATTTAAAAATTCTTGTTTAAATGCTTCAAAAAGTTCACTTTGTGTTGTATCTATAAAATGTTTTGGATGAGAAATTTTTGTACCATCATCACCTATTATTTGTATAGTATCCCTTCTATTGGAAGAAACACGAGAGTGGGTGGTCCAATATTCAACAACTTGTTTCTTTACATCTTCTGAAATTCTATCTTTTCGAGGAACCCTACAAATATTTACCCAATTTTTCTCAAATTTTCCATCTATTTCATCTCTCTTTTCAATATATCTTTGAACAGTTCTCCTAGAAACATTTAGTAATTCAGAAATTGCTTGAACTTGTCTTCTATATGATAATTTCTTACTAGAAATTACAGTCATCAACGCTCTACGTGCAGCACTTAAATCACTAGACCGACTCTTCTTTTCAATACATTTTAATGCTTCTTGCAGGTTTTCAACAATTGTTTGTTTTAAATCTGATGACTTTTTCCTATTATCAACCCCTAACAACTCCAAAACAGGGGTCATTTCTTTTCGTCTAAATAACTTTGCAATTAACTGTGCTCTTCCAATTAAAGATTTCTCTTCAAAAAATTCATCCCATATTTTTTTAGAGTGTAATTTCAATGTGCTTTCAGATAACATATCTTCAGATGAAATATTATTGAAAAGAGAATCTTCATCCATCTCCATCAAATTTTCCATACCATAGTCCAAAACATTTATATTAGTACTAGGTTCAGTTTGTTCTTGTACCTGTACGTCACCTTGATCATCAATATTTTCCATGGGTTGTTGTTCAGTAGATGTTCCTTCATCCGCTTTTCTCTTTCTTTGTCTTACTCGTGTTCGTTCATACTTCCTCGATCTAGTCCTTTGATTTGCCATCACAAATTACACTCAAATTTGAATGATTGCCTACATAGAAATTTGTACACACATAAGCTTTCCATGAAACATGTACATGTAATATAGCATAAATATTTTAAAAAACTTGTAACTAGATGCAAAACATAAAATATTTTTAATTGAATAATGAATATATTTCTACATATATTTATTTGATGTTAATATTTTAATAAAGAAAAAGTGAAAACAAACTTCAAATGCATTTTCAATAAAAAAACATAATCAATTAAATAAATTAAAGATCAACACACCTTAAAAATATTTCTCCTCTTCTCCAAATGCCTTTTTTTTCGTCGAAATACGTCTTGTAAATTGCCTTCCAAAATGTTGAAATAAAGCTTTTTTAATTGAAAATAGTTGAAAAATTTTTGAAATATTTGTTATTTTCTAATTTTTTTAATTTGATAAATTGGGAAAAAAACAACTTTGTTTTATATCATTAATTTTCGGCCGAGTAGTTATCGACCGATAAATTTTCAAGCGATTACTTTTCGGCCGATTCGTTACCGGCTGATAGGGTTTAGGCCATAACCTAGTCGGCCGAAAACGGGTCGGCTGAAAATGTCTAGTTGGCATCCTACATGGCAGCTTACTCATCATTTTTCAATTTTTTTTGAAACATTCATTTTTGGCAGAGTATTTCTCTAGTCAGATTGATGTTTTTGCAAAAAATAAAAATACCCTTTTGTAGAGCTTGAAGTGTAGAATCCAAATATAGAATTTTTATAATATTTTGATTAGTTTTGATATCTTTTATTATTAAAATAATGCAAGTAGGTTTTAAAAATTAAAAAAGAGGCTGATTTGATATTAAAAAAATGATAGTAAAATTTATTAAAATATTTTAAATATTATATGAGGCATAAGAGGAGAAAGTCTACTTCAAAAGGGTATATTTCTTTTTTTTTAAATGATTGAAAATTTTGAAATTAGTTGACGGTCCGTCAAAACTGTCAAATTCTGACATGTTTGACTTTAGAACGTTATTACGGGAAAAATATACATCAAAATGTGATTTTTTTTTTCCATGCACAGGATATTGAAATTACCTATTTGGAAAAAAACAAAAAAAGGGAGAAATGAATTTTTTTTCATTTTATTTCTTGACGGTCCGTGAAGTCACTCTTTTATGAAATTTTCAGCATTCCAAAATTTGTCCTTAAATTGATAAAAACATAATAAAATTTTATTTTTTTTAAATTTAAAAATTACAGGAATAAACTACACCAAAAGTTCTACATTTTATTAGTTTACACCATTTTGAAATTCAAAACATAAAGACCACTTTTATGTGGTCGAAGTTCAGAATTTTTTTTGCTGTTGGCCGATTCCTTTATAAAGTGTGACACAGGTTTGTGCTTTTACCCATAAATTAGAGTTCAATTAGGGCTAAGACGAGGGTTCAATTAGTTTTATGATTTTATGATAAAGGTTAGGGTTAGGGTTACAATGGGGGTTCAAATAGGGTTATAATCAGAGTTAGGTTTAGTATTTAATTAAAGGGTTAGGATTGGGGATCAATTAGGGTAAGATTCAATTAGAGTTAGGGTCATAGTTAGGATTCAATTGGCATAAGTAGTAGTGTTAGGGTTAGGATTAAGGGGTGGTGTTATTGGGGTTCAATTAGAGTTAGTACTAGGCTTTGGGTGCAAATAGAGTTTAATTAAGGCTGAATTAGGGTTACAAATAGGATTCAATTAGGGTTATAACTATAATGAAAAAATATATATTGCTTTTGAAATTCATGTTCATGAAAATGTAAATATTTTTTCTCAAGTCAATACGGCCCTCAATAAAGATAATTCTCAGTGTTTTTTACATATATCATTAATTAATATAGGTATGCTAGTATACCTATAGTTTAAGATATCTATATCATTATGTTAATGGGGTAATATGACAATGGAAGTGGTTTTCTTTTAACATAATGATAGATTAGTTTACATACACACACATATGCATATACATACATGTTTAGTGTATATATATATTGAAAATTTTAGTTTTAAATGATATATAGTTTAAGATATCTATATCATTATGTTAATGGGATAATATGACAATGGAAGTGATTTTCTTTTAACATAATGATAGATTAGTTATTAATGAATAAGTTTGTTTATCTCTCATTTCCTCTTTGGTGGTTAAAAATTAAAAAAACCTTCCTACAAGCTTCTAAAAAAAGTTATTCTCTTAAATCATATATGCCTAAGAAATCTGCATCTAATTACAATAAAATATAAAAATATTTGTACAAATATTTTATGTATTATACAAATAAAAGTAATTGTATCAATTATATGTTTTTAAATAAGATATTTGTAAAATACATATGTAAATAATGTTGTGAAGAATCAATTATTAAATTTTTCATATCAATTACCAAGTTCAATTTTCTTCCCTCTAGTAACATGCCACAACCAATCTATTCAATAATGAAATAAGATTGAATAGCCATCATTCTTACTCAACATTTAAGTAGCAATATATTTCTTATGCAAGTTGGATTTTATGTGGCCCTAAAATTCTATTTTATTTTTTCTATTACTAAATAAATTATGAACTACAGTAATAGG
Source organism: Sequoia sempervirens (assembly GCA_007258455.2). NCBI lineage: Eukaryota > Viridiplantae > Streptophyta > Pinopsida > Cupressales > Cupressaceae > Sequoia > Sequoia sempervirens. The sequence continues at coordinate 20,685 of VDFB02221897.1, read as the reverse complement.
CATTTTGTTAGGATCCTTTACCAATTTTTTTATTATAATTATATTACATTTATTTATTTTAGAATTATGTTCATAGGCATAACTACACACTCGTAACAAGGGGTGAAGTGTAATGACATGATTGTGTTACAAAAAATAATTAAAAATTTGACACGAAAAAATAATAAAAATTAAAACACAACCAAAATATATTCAAAATATATAAATAAATAAACTAACTATTAAATAACTCTTAAGTAAACATATAAATATAAATATAAATATTGCTAAGATGCAATAACTCTTGAAGTAAATATTATTTTGATTAAGGTAAGTTGGTTTTTATGGGATCATAAGCCCAATACAAAATATGGAACTTAAGACAACCACAACAAGCTTTGAGATGTGATAAAAGCAACCAAATTACTAAAAAAAAGCACAATCAAGTTTCTCACCACAAAACAAAACCCAGGATCTAACATAAATAATGCAATACCCTTCTCTACCCAACTTTACACCCTTAACTCTATTGTACAATCAAGATATAAATTTGAAAGACCTCTCTTTTTCCTTTGAACAATTTTCCATGAAATTTTATTATCTAAATCATCAAACCTAAGAAATGAGGGGGGAAGCCCCTTCAAAGCACCCATCTATGGGTGTAATACTAATAGAGGAATATCTAGTAGGAGATGCCAATCATTGAATAATCACCTCATGAGATTCATATTGTGTGCTAAAGCCAAAATTAAATAGAGTGGTAGAAGCATAAGGATGAGCAACATAAACATGAGTAGAGTGGGGCTCTAAGAGCCTAAGGATTCATAGCAAAAAGACTTGTCATAACTACTCTATATCCATTAAAAAAACCCATTAGGGGCATGGCTTGAAGGAGGATCAAGATAATAAGACTCAACATCCTAAGAATAGTCATCATTAGAAAAATTGATACTTAGAGTGATTGTTGTGGGTATTTTCCCATCATGTAGCCATGTGCTTCTGTTGAGAGGGTGAACAATAGAAGCCAAGGTGGTCAATGACAAAACATCAACTATAATATTATAAATATAATTTAGACAAATATTAAAAATGATATTCATATAAAAAATAAAATAAATCATTAAGTAAAAATTAATGTGACTTTTGTAAATGTAAAACTAGCAATACCTATTTCAAATAAATAAAATAAAATAACTCTTAAAGTTAGATAAATATAACTCTTCAAATGAAAATAAAAAATAAAGTAAAATTATTATGTAAAAGATATCATTCACACCTCTTTAGCATAGATTTTTCTAAAAATAGATATGTTAGTTTAATTAAATTAATTTAATAATATAATTTATAATATTAAATATATTAAATTTATTTTAATAATTTATTATTAATCAATATTATCAAAAAATACAGCTTCTATTTTGTTGAGAAAATATTACAAAAGTAAGCCAAGGTTTGAACTTTGGGACTTTGATATATCAAACTTTAGACTACTCCCAAATGTGTAGAAATATGTAGGAGTAAAATCATGGTTTTATCACCTTCTATATAAATTTGAAAATTTTAAATATTATTGGATGTATTTCTAAGTAATCCTTTTATACTCCATACATAAATGGACATATCTATTGTTTCATTTATTTAAAGAGCTATATTATTTTCTTAGATCTAAGAATATTTATTTTATTTATATTGTTTTCTTTGTTATAAAGTTCAAAAAATACTTGGAAGATAATATGTTTATGCATTATTTAAGAATTATTTTTTATATAATAAAATATACTCAAAATTACATAATAATTTTAATGATTTCTTTAATACTCTATTACTATTTTACCAAGAAATATAATAAATAATATATTTATATGTACAACTTATTATTTTATCTATAAAATACATAAAATCTACTTATATTAATCTATATTTAAATTTTAGATATTATTTAAGTTTGAAATATATTATTTATCATAATGGTATGAAGGTTTGAACCTTGGAGGTCATCATACTATGCCATGAACATCTTATTTTATTTAATAATATAAATAATTATATTGTATTTATATTTTGTTTTTTATTAGGGGTAAAATAGGTTTTGATGGGACCTGAAACCTATTACATAATGATTTTAAAGGGATTCGTCAACCTATCAAAGAAAAGCAAGTTGCATTTAAGATAAAAACACAAACCAGTAGCAACCCAACAATAGCCTCTAAAAGATAAACATGACTATACAAGTTGCAACCAACAAACAAGCAAGGTCCTGAAACCCTTATACAACTTGGTTTTAACCAAGACCAAAAATCCTTAGATTACAAAGAAACTACCTGCATCTACCAAGTATCAACAAACCAGCCACTCATGGATGACACCATTGAGCCAAGAAAGATAACCTACTTAACGGTGTAAGACACCATCAAACCCCTAAGCAAAAATTCCCTCAACACCAAAAACCCCACCTCAATAGAGGTTAGAGAGAACAATGGACCACTGGATACAAAGTCATTGATCGAACCAGGAAACCAACTCCACAACCATCTCAAAAGGAGGGATTTCCCCTATATTAGAGAGGATTTCATGACCACCAGGTCCACTACCACCTGAAAACTCCAGCACCCTCAACCTCCACCTCCATAGGAGAAGCATCCACCTCAAAAGGATCAGCAACTGAGGAAGCCAGAGAAAATCACCTCCCCACTCCACCTCCATAGGAGCTTAATCCACCTTCATAGGATCTGAGAAGAAGACCAATGCAACAGTAGAACAAGCAACCATACCACCCTTAGGAAAAACCTGGTAAGAGTCCAACATCCACAAACAACAAGCCTCAAAAGTAAACTACTAAGCCTTAAGCTTAAACAAATGAGGGGGCTCAGCTTGCTAGGACATAGATAGAAACTTAGAAATCCACCCAACCTACAGCAAAAAAGGAGAATCTAGAGAAACCAGAGCCTCCAAGGACAAATCCAGCAACAAAAACTCTTTCAAACCATTCTGCTTCAGCACAAAGGCAGCAGAAATAAACTCCAGCTCCATGAATAACTAGGTCTTGAAAAAGGTCTTAGGAAACAACCTAGCCGAGAAAACATAAACAAAGGCCAAAAGAAAAATGACTTCCAGAATAAACACAAACCCCTTACCCTTAGATAGAAAAAGCCAAGAAGGGATCATCTCACTCCAGAAGAACAAAAGACACAACTGGGAAATCAAGAGAAACATTAGAAGTAGCTCAGCCCACTAAAAGTGCTCAAGCCTAGCACCAACAAAGGACCCAGAGTCCAACCAGAAAATGGAAGCCTCCACAAAAGCCCCAACAACTCTAAGCCAGCAAGAAGAAGGAACTTGGAAGCCCCCAAGCAAGAGAGCTCATGAAAGCAAGCAAAGGCTACAAGCCACAGGGGCATCCAAAGAGTAGAGCTAGGTAAGGGAGACCAATAAACAGAGAGAAGGGGAGGGGAGAAAAACCATGAAGAACACCATCCAACCCAATAAGGTCTAAAAGAGTGAAAACTCCACCCACCTACAACCCCATCACAATCCACCCACAAACCACACCCAGCACCATGAAAACCACCGAGAAGCCCAAATCCAGAGCCATGACAGAAGAAAGCCCCAACAAAGCAAGGTCTGAACATAAGAGGGCACCGTAGGAGAAGAAGCTTGCAACAGTCCAATCCCTTCCTCACAACCTTAGCAACAAAGATAGGAAGAGAAAACCTCAATCCTCTCCACCAAATGCGAGCCACAACAAGCACAACACCCACGATGAAAAACACTCCCCTGCTAGAAGGAAACAAAACCAAGGAACCCAAAATCCAACACCAAGTTGCAAGCCAAGAGTCCTCCAACATGGAAAGCAACCTAGAAAAGCAAAAAGGGCCATTCTACTCCATCCCAACGCCAAGATAGAGAGAGAAGGCACAAAAAATTGCACCACCAACAGCTCCAGGCTCGGCCAAAAATGTAAGAAAAGAGGGGAAAAATGTTTGACTCCAACCATTCGCACCCTCAGGAACTAGACTAACCCTCAGCACATCTAAATCTTCATCCTCATCTGTTGATTCCTCATTGCCATCCACTAAGGAATTCAAATTCCCTCGTCTGTTCACCTTCCCGCTCACTCTCATCCACATATTTTGTTACAATAAGACATATTTTGTTATAATAAGATTATATAAATATATTTTAATTAATATATTAATTGACCTAATAATATTAAGAGGTGTTATACAATATACATAAAAAAACACAATCAATATAAATAAAATAAAATACTTATTTTGACAGGTTAACCTAACCTACGGTGATATCATGGGGTGGGGAATAATTGCATGAGTGTGTTACCAAAACAATATTAAATAAAAAAAATTAATAACTCACATACAAAAATAATATCATAAATCATTACAAAAACATGAGTGTGTTACCAAAACAATATTAAAGAAAAAAATTTAATAACTCACATACAAAAATAATATCATAAATCATTACAAAAATAAATTCAGCAAACACAACATTAAAAAGTGCCACATAGTGGCTAGTACTTGCCTTAATAGTATCAAGTAATTATTGTTTTTTATATTTGATAAAAATTAAATGTAAGTTTTATTAATGTGAATAAAAATAAATTTTAAACCATTATCTTAATCCTAGAGCTATCTCTAACCCTAACTATGATTGTAACATTATCCATAACTATAAACCTAATTTTGATCACTAACTTTTAAATAAATAACATATTTAATAAATGTTATATATTACGAATTATTATATATTAAATAAATTTTCTAAATAAAATAAATATAATGTATACTAAAAATCATTAAAAGTTAGATATTACATGTTGGCAATGTTTTTTCTCTTATTATTAATATAAGATTGTTATATATTAAAATGATTATTTATTACAAGTCATTTATTTTTAATTATATATATTAAAGCAAAAAATATATTATATTAAATTATCATATTTGATTCGTAGTAGACACAAGTGCAACTATATCTCTTCATTCAAATCAATAATTGTTAAATATTAATGAATCGATGATTATAGATGGTATATTTTTTCAAAGTCCATGAATGATAGAGTAAGCACTTCTAGATTAAACTATGTATGCTATTTTGAATTGACGTTCTCAACCACACTAAATGATTCATTGTAGGAAGAGGATAATGAAGAATATGATTGTAGAAATGACCTTAAGAAGAGTTAAGTGGTGGGTGAGGGTAGGGAAGGAGGAGATTAGAAAATGAAGTAAAAGTGAAAACAGACAAAAAAATGATGAAGACATAATAAAAGAATGAATAATATAGTAATATGATATAACACAAATAAATGGATCAAAAAAGGTTAAAGTTAAATGTCTCAAACAATGAATAATTAACTCTAATGACCTTACCCTAACCCTAACTCAATGATTCATTATAGGAAGAGGATAATGAAGAATATGATTACAAAAATGACCTTAAAAGAGTTAAGTGGTGGGAGAGGGTAGGGAGGGAAGAGATTGAAAAAAGAAGTAAAAGTGAAAGTAGGCAAAAAAAAAAATGAAGACATAATAGAAGAATGAATAATATAATAATATGATATAACGCAAATGAATGGATCAAAAAAATTTAAAGGTTAAATGTCTCAAACAATGAATAAATAATCTAAGAGAATTATAAAGATGAATTATTTAACAAAATGATTAAGGAACAATTACCAAAATTATTAAAATAAATGAAGGAAGATGTAAAGGAAAATATACTATAACTTAAAACAATAATAATTTAACCAAAGAAAAAAGAAAAAAGATGAGATTATATAAAAATATATAAATTGGAAAATTAAATAAAAATTCAATTAAAATCAAAAAATAGATGGTTAAAATACAATAGATTATAATATATATAACCTATAATATATATTAATATAAATAGATAAAATCATAATAATTTATATAGTATATATTAATATATATAAATGTAGATTAAAGAGAACCTATAAAATAAAATAACCTATCATATATATTAATATAATTTTTTATTTTATTTTATTATTTTAATAGAATCCAAATCTCTATAAAATAGTTAATTGATTTTTGTCAGATTTTCTTTAATAAAAAATAACATTTTTTTTTACAAAAGACAAAAAACTTGTATATTATATTAATATGATATTAAATAATTAAAAAAATGTCTTTGGAAGGATAAAAAAATAACAATTACATTCTTAAAAAAGTCAAAATAAATCATTTATTTATTTTAGAAAGATTTAATGAAATGACTTTATAAAGCAAAAAAATGAAAAATTATTTTTAAAAAAATATTTACCTTGCTTTTCCTACAAATGAATAACACACATAACTTTTTAACCAATCATATGTGCAAGAAATATTTTTTTATAATTTGTAAAGTTAAATATTTTACAAGTTAACTTTACAAAATTGAATTTTTTATTGATTTTTAAATATTATTTTTGATTGGTTGAAAACTAAATTATTAATAATAACTAGTTAACTAAAAAAATCCAAACTCATTACAATAGTACTATGTCAATAGCAAGTACTAATAATAAAAAATACACACATTTATTATGGGAGCTATGTCAATAGCAAGTACTAATAATAAAAAATACACACATTTATTATGGGAGCTACTCCTTGGTAGGGATTTTTGATAAAAAAAAAAAAAAAAAAAAAATTTAAAAAACACACACATTTGATAACTCTCCCATATTGAAAGCAATTTTAAAAAATATATATATAGAGAAAAGAAAACAAGGAGGAATAGAAAAGTCATGAATTTATACTATGGAATATGTGTATTTTTTTGCATGTGTATTTTATTATTAATGTTGTGTTTGTCTACTCTACTTTTTAATGGATTATGATATTATTTTTAAATGTTAGCTATTTAATTGTTTTATTTAATTTTTTTTGTTAATATGTTCATTCCATTACACTCCACCCTTATGTCTCTCAATATAATAATGTAAATAAATAAAACAAAATAGTTTTAAACAGTTTTGGATTAAAATAAAATAACTCTTAAATATAATTTAAGAATGATATTTGAGATATCTAAATTAGCTTGTATTTTATATATTTATATTTGTTGTTAAATATTATGATTATTATTAAATATTCATATTATATTTATTATTATTTTTTGATCAATTAGTTGAGTGTGAGTACCTTCTTCCTTCATATTAACATTTAGAATAAAAATATTATGAAATGTTTCCTGCAAATCCAATATAGTGAAGGAACTATAATCATTTTCCTTAAGACCCATTATATAGATTTATGTTTCTCTCCAAATGAGCATCAAAATACTCATTGCCATGACTAGCACTAGTACAATGACTTTGACATTTGATACAATTGCCCATGTAACTAACCATCTTCTTCTTCCATCGGATAAGGTGATGTGGAGGCTTCTTGAAATATGTTGAAAATTATATGTCGATTCTTTTCATTAAATGAGTGTCACATGAGTGCAAAAAGCATCAATATACTAAAAGGAAATTTTCAGCCACCTAGGACAATTTCCACATAACCCAAATAGATAAATCTATGCAAACTAGTATTTAGAATCTATATACAAAATAATAGAAAACATGTATCATCAAAGATGACATAAGATATGCCCTAGGAAAACCCTCAAGAGGGAAAAACTAGCCTCCAAAAGAATCCATGATTCATGTCTTCAATAATAAAGATTATAATACATCTTCTATTGGAAACTTGATTTGTTGAGAGTGATTGTTGGAAGGTTGTTTTTCATTGAGAAGATTGTTGGATTGGCAACATGAGCATGATACTATGGAGAGATTGTTGAAGATTGATGAGCATATGGTGTTGCCATTGATGGAAACCCATTACTAATGGAAATCCATGACAAAGATGTACAAGTGTTGGTCCGGAGAAGACCAAATGGTTGGATAATTGCCTAAGTCTTGGAATGCAATTTCAAGGTTCAAAGAACTAGTCTTTGGGTTTGCATTGCTCCACTATAAAGAACTTGGTTATGTGGTTTTGAGGTAATGTTGATGCATGCTGGAAGACTCTAAATCCAAAGTTTCATGAATTGATGTCTTTTGCAGTCAAAGATAATAGTGATAGAGTACTGGTCTAGAAATGATAGAGTTACAGTGACAGAGTGTATGTTGGAATGCTCTGCATTCCACCACAAAAGAATATTTTGGTATGTGGATTTGTAGAAGTGTTTGAGGATGTCAGTAGTGTGTACATTCCAAGTGGCATATCATAACCTAATTTTATTGCATATTTATTATAATATGGTAAATTGAATTATTGAAGAAATTCAATAAATATTAAATGGAGATCTTGGAATTTTCAAAAATTGAATGAAAGAAGTTGACCAATGTTGACTTTGCAAACTGTTGGGAATTATTTTATATATTACCAATCTTGAATTGAACGTTACTGATAAATTTGCAAGTGCAAGTGTGTGCAGTTGCAAGGTGACAGGTTGAAGGACAAGAACATAGTTGAATTAGGATTGTTTAGCAGGATTGAACGGTACTAAGCCAGTTGGAATTTGGGTGCACACACCACAAATGGCATGATGAATTACATTTGAAATAATTTTCATATATAAGATAACGAAATTTCCTAACTCAAATTGTCTCTATTATTGAAATTAATGGCTTGTAGATTAAAATTTGTCTACTTAAACTCTGTGTTTTGAAGAAAATGAAAGCAAGTATTGTAAAGAATGATTAAAAAGGACAAGAGATTTCATTATGAGGAAATTAAGTGTAAAGAAAAAAATTCCTTTTTAATGTATATATATATATAAATGGTCGAATTGAAATTTAAGTTCCTTACTTTAAGTAATAGTGTATGGAAATTATAAGTCATTCCAAATAAACAACTTATACATGAATGCATATATAAATATATATACATGTATATACATGTATGTAAATAAATATGATTACATACATATATATATATATACACATTATTCAAATACATGGTAAATATGAATGAAATCATATTAAATACATATATATATATATATTACATATATATACATACATATACATATATACATACACATAATCAAATTTATATCGAATTAAAGTTGATAACCGATATATTCTAAATCAGAATGTTCGAAATGAAGAAGAAATCATAAGGAAAATCCACTAAGGATGTGGACTGTCATCGTCTAATGACAATAATCAAATCCAGAGGTGGACAGCGACATGGCAGTAATACCATTGCCCATAAAACATTCAAAGCCCAGTGTATTGTTTCCATCTTTTTTTAGGAATAACCACGCAAAAAAGTAGAGAAGAGAGGAACAATTTGGGGGATTTGAAAGGAAAAAGAAAAGGATGAACTCAAATAGGGAAAAAACTGAGGAAAATGCCACCAAAAGTTTGATTTGGAGATAAATCAATCTCCTCTTTTTGCATAGACTTAGCTTTAATGCTATTATTGAATCAAGCAAGAAATAATCTTTCCTTTTCACCGAATGATTTCATAGTGCAGTAGAATGAGTGGTCATTGTCTGTGATATGTATCAGCCTTGGGCTAAATGTATTAAGGTCACCAAGCCACTATGTGGAAGTCGCATGGCCTACGGTCTGCTAGTTGGAAAGTATAATGAATTTTAAGCCTTCACGGCTGTGAGCAGGGTTAGACCGAGGCTCGAAGCCTTATGGGCTTGGCCATCATTTCTAATATATATGATAATGTGAAGCCTTGAGAAGGCTACAAAAATTATCTCGTATAACTATGTCATTTGTAAAAATTATTCTTTGTAAAGGATTGAATACGATCCTATGGGAGGGCATGAACTCTCTGTTTTTTGTATTTCTCTTATTTTTATCTATTCTTGTTAGCGAATGGGTCGATAACAAAAAAGAGGCATATTTGAATGTTTTTAGAGCATTTTATATGCATGTATGTTGATATTTTTTGTGAGCCAACTTCGTTTGATAGGAACGATGGTATGAATTTAAGCTTGAGACACACCAAGCCTTGCTTGGGTTGATCTAGAAGATTAATAGGCTGATTTCCTTAATGTAAAAATGGTACAAACATAAGTCTACATGTTGTATATTGTTGCATGCATGGGATAAACCAGTAAGCCCATAAGGGAAATTTTCAATATAACTTTTGATGTTAAAAAGAAAGCACCCGACCATTGAGATTTGGTCGAATCTAGGGAATCCTTGGTTTGTTTTTTGCAACCAGGATAGGCAAGAGTATTGTTTGAACCTAAAACTTCTATGTCTTCTTTGACTAAAATATTTGCTCAAGAATTTCATCGACAAACATGTCAAGCTTAGTTTTCTTTATAATATTAAAGTTGCTCATCGAATTTCCAGTGATGAAATTGTTCAAGATCTGAATAATAGCTACATTTTGTCCTTATGTATGAAGTTGGGCTATTTGATTTGTTTATTTTCAGCATATTGTGGAAACCCATTCTATTTTTAAATAGTGAACATTACTTGAAAAGTGATCATTTAGCAAGTGAACAGCTTGAGATCAATAAACAGAGTAAGCAACAATAGTTGTATTTAAATATAACTATTTAGTTTGAAACAGTACTTGCTCTATTTAAACAATGAATGTTCATATGTAAACAGCTAGTTTTATAATTGTTTAGTAGGAAACAATACTTGTTTTATTTAAACAATGAATGTTCATATGTAAACAGATAGTTTTATAATTGTTTAGTCGGAAACAGTACTTTTTATGCTTAAACAATGAATGTACATAGATGAACAACTTGTTTTATGGCTATTTAGTAGGAAACAATACTTGTTTTGTTCAAACAATGAATGTGCATATGTAGACAGCTTGCTTCATAACTGTTTAGCAGGAAATAGTACTTGTTTTGCTTAAACAATGAATGTTTATATATAAACAACTTGTTTAATGACTATTTAGTAGGAAATAGTACTTGTTCTATTTAATAATGAATGTTCTTATGTAAACAACAATGTTAGAGTATCACACTTATGAGAATGCAATAACAGTACGTGTGAAACTATTAGCATAGACTTTTTTGAATTCTTTATTTTTGACAAGAAACGTCAAATGGAATATTATTTTAATACTGCAATCTAAATTTTATAATTATTTTAGAATATATGTACAAATTTTAAACATAATTAGGCACATATATGTGTATGCATATAGACTTCGTCTATGTACATACACATACTTGTGGCATACCTTCTTTTGTTTTTAGTACATTTTTAAAAGGAAAATGCTTAAGATGATAAGTAGAAAATAGTCATAAGAATGATATGACTAATTGTTGAATTACTCTGTGAATCATAAACCTTATTTCTATTTAGAGTGTAAAATAGTATTTTGTTTCATTTTTTGAAGACATTTGTGAAAAAATATTTTAAATACTTGAACAGAACAGTGATACCTTAGTTGACTAGAGCACCTGTGGGTAGATGCTGCTAGAGGGTAGATAGATGTTATGAGATGTATAGTAGAAAGTTACCTTTTGGGATGGGTGCCGAAATGGAGTTCAGAGAGTATAGGTTTGCTTTACTAGAACCTATTGTACTTTGTTGTTGTTGCAACATATTTATTATGCTTGGCCAAGCAATATAGTTCATTATGTATGTATGAACTCTATGATTTCACTCTTTTCCATTCCTAGCATAGATCTTGCATTTTCTTTTCTAAATTGTAGATAGAAATTTCATGTTGATGTATGGGAACGCACTAGATTCCACCTTGCAGATTGTTCTCTTTCTAAACTTTTTGTGTAGGGTCAGGCATTCTTCTTGAAAGTCAAAAGAATTATGAGGAAGCATAAGCTTTATGGTTGGGCAGTAAAGCACTTCAACCATGTTCTTGTCCACTAGTGGAGGCAAGCATCAAAGAAGAACCTTAGTTTTTCACAAGACTATTATAGCCTATGATGTAACTTGATGTAAAACATTCATGTACTTGATGGAAAATGTACAATGTAATGACTTTGAGGCCTTAGGAGCCAAGTCAAACTTGATATTGTAATTTGACTTTCCAAGTGAATATATGAATCATTGACTCATTTTAAATGGACATGTGTAGCTATGATTGACTTTAGCCACTAGTTATGTCTTTTTAATTTGAAATATATTCATGTTTCAAATACAATAATGTCAATTTAAGTAATAATTTAGGATGGATTATTACATGGAAAGTGTTTTGATAGTACGCACATGTCGAGTTGTGAGTGAACAGTTGGTTCATTCAATTTTACTTCACCAGTTTTTCCATGTGGTGCCAACCTAAATGTTTTAAGGTTGTGCAAAGTTGAGTTATGTAAGAGTCAAAATTGTGGGACTAATATAGGTCATGTCAAACTATCTTAATGTGTGTATATGCTTTGGTTTTTTCTGCAAGGTGTGTGTTGGTATTTTGGGATGATAAGTTACAAGAATGCATGCTACATCTATTAGGCCGACCTAATTAATGTTTTGGTTGGATGTAGTATATATAAAAGGTTATTTCCTTTTTTGGATGAATGAGATGCTAGATAATTAAGAGTGTATGCAAGATCTGGTGTAGAGAAGGGCGAGTTGTGATTGAGGTGAAGTATGAAGTGTGTCAAGTCAGTTTTTTGAGCTTCAGTGGAACTGTATCTTCAACATAGGTCAAATACATTATTAGTAGTTCACATTTGGAAATGAGCCACCCCTTGCTCTATCTCCTTCTATTCTAGGTTGTGAGCCCTTTGGTAGTGATCCTTTCCCTTCTAGAACGTGAGTCCACCATTTTGTATCAAACATTGTAATGGGTTATAAAATATTGTAAGCTAATGCTCATCGGGGTTTTCTCTTTTTGGGTTTTCCATGTAAAAATCTAGTGTTCTTGTGTCTATTGATGTGATTCATTCTTTTAATGTTTCTTTCATTACTACACATTGAATGTGATATTGTGAAATGCATTTTAATTTAATGATTTTTAGAGAATATTGATTCACTCCTCCTCTGAGTATTCTGAGTGTTCAACAATTGGTATCAAAGCTTGGTTCCTTCAATTGGCTTGATAGTTGAGGTAGATCTTAGAGGTTGAACACATGGCTACAAGGAAGTATCATATCCCTCTGGAAGAGATTATTCCTAAATGGTTTATTGAAGAATATTGTGAACTTGATATGGAAGGAGAACTCAAATCAGCCCTTGATGATTCGGATAAAGTAGAAGATGAGAATAGAGATCTCAAAAAGGATCTTAATGATGTAGATGACTGTATCAAGAAGTTGAGAGAGAAACTCAAGAAAGATACAGAAAGAGTCAAAGAAACAAATGAGAAGCTCAAGAAATCAAATGAGATATCACCAATCTGAAAGTGCAAGTTGAAGAAGGAAAAAGAGTTGAAGACTACCTAAATGCCAAACTAAAAGACCTAGAAAATTATGTGGATCTGGTGGAGATGAATAAGGAAATGAAAAAGATCTGGAAGAAGAAAGAAGAGAGCGAAGTAAAGAATGATTTTGTGCTAGCTCTTGATGCAGATGTTTCCTCTAGAAACTAAATGAAGAGCTTTGGCTCAGGGGGATTTTTAGCATAAATCTTCAAGCCCCCACCAAAGTTGTGGTGTTGATTCCTCCAGCACACTGGTACATGTGTAGATCGACATGGTTCATCTACTTATTGTATTTTTGGTATAAAATCTCCTATTATGGAGATTTGTGGAGAGAATTAAGGTGACTATGACTACACAATTAAGGTTTGTCATCTTTTTTAACTAACTTTGTTCACTACAATAAATGCACTTTAAGTCTTCAAAATAGTGTTTATATGTAATTTCACATATGTTTAAGTCATTTGCAATCGATGATTTGAAGAGAAATAGTAGAGAAGAAGTGAATTAAATTGTTTTTGAGTTGTGTGAAACCCTTCTAGTAGAAAATCAAAGGTATTTATCAGTATTCTATGAAACCCTAGTGTTGTTCATGATGTTTGCTCCTTAATTCATTCATGTCTTAGAATAGCCAAGACCTAAATTTAAGAAAAACCCTTTCAAATCCATGGAGACAAATCTAGAAGGAAATTTTTCAAAATTTATATATCACGTAATGCATACTAAGGATGTGAGAATATATGTATGACAGACTGTCGTGAGGTCTTATCGCTTTAGTTGAAAATGTATCAATTATATCGACCGAGTAGTGTTCGAAGGTTGTATGCAATAAGGGACATCTTAGCTATCTCTCTTAGATTTTCTGAATTATTGAAACGGTTGTAAACAAAAACTTAGCTAGAAAGCAATTAAACTGGAAAAATATGAAGTTGTTTAAGCTAAAGAGCATGAAACAATTAAACTAGAAAGCATGAGATTGTTAAACTAGAAAGCATATAAAATACCTAAGAAGGAACACTTGTAGTAAAATTGTAAAATTTAAATGAAAAAAACTAATGGCTAACAACTAACTATTGGCAGAAATTAAACTTAACAACCTATAACTGACAACCAGAGTGGGTGCTCTGGAATTTCAAATAAACAGAACTAAAAGATTGCAAACTTGAACTACGACCTGCAAGAATAATTGACAGAGCTCGACATACACAAATAACATTCATCCACATTTATCATGTACAAAATAAAAGTAATAGAATTGAAAATGAAAATACTTATCTATCTACTCTATGAGATTCCCTTGAGTGGCTAGCTCTCGGGTGTTTCTACGCTTAACTCAGATCAAATGTACTTTCATATCTTCAAAATGAATCCATCCATGATAATTCCATTACACATAACTAGTAACTCAAAATAAAAATGGAAGAGTTTATTTTCTGCATATCAAAAAAATTGTAACACAGAGACAGTTCAAAACATATTATATCGGCATAACGGTATCAAGTCTACATTGTTTCTAGAAATTACATATATATATACTAAACTGCTAACAAAATCCTAAATTTTGGATGGTGGAAGATCACCATTGAAAAATTATTCTAATAGAATTTCAACTAACCAACTGATTGAGGTCCATAACATAAAACATATTAAAGGCTCAAAGTGGAGTCATAAAGTTTTTAAACAAAAATTAAATAGAAATCATTAAAAGGACCTGTTCCACTATGCATGCCTGAATTTTTGGCGCCTAGACTTCTGATGCTCTATCTTCAATTGTTTTAAGTCCACTCCGTCGTGCATAATGTCCTATACAATGATTGAAAGCTACACCATTATATCAGCGTTAGTCAGCTAATTTCAATCGATTTAGGAAATAAAGATTTATGCATTTTTTTACAAAAAGTAAGCAATTATTAATCCTAAAAATAAACAATTGGCAAGGTTAAAGTGATTGGTAGAAACAAGGAAGGGTATTTGGCTTATTATAATCATGAGGTTATTTATACCTCATCACTCTCCCCCTCCTAGGCCTGAGTAGGTCCTCCTGCTCTCTATTGTGTCCTCTGCCTTTCCATATCCATGTTTCTATTTAGTTCATTGTATTTTGCACTAAGGTCATATGGATCCTCTACTTCTCTATCCCAATCATCGGGACTTCTAAGAAACACCTTGTTGTATTTAACTCTTTCTTTCCATGAATTTAAGTTCTCAAAATTCTACTCTGTAGTGACAAGTACTGGAGGAGGTGGTTGAAGAAGTAATGGAGGTCTATACCTCATTCCTATCCATTATGTTTTAAGTTGTTGCAATATATCTACCAATGCCTCAACCCTTTTGTAGGACCACTTAATATTGGTAGGTGAAATCACCTCCCTCCTTTTAAGATACATAGGTATAGGAGTGTACCTCTCCTCACAGGCATTCCATGCTTTTTCTATCAATTTTTGCCCTTGGACTTTGAAATTCTCAAAACAGATTTGAAGATTATCATTATATTTACTTCTCACAGCTTCATAGCTCTTAATGCTTTGAAATTGAGTTATAAAAGCAAAGGGTTTTCTATTAGGGTATCTCATTTGAAGGCCCATAGTCCTTTCTACCTGCAAATACTCTTTGGTCCCTTCCTACCACTAAATCTGATTTTGCATGTTAGACATGAATGCCCTGAGTTGTACTTCTCCAACAAAGCGATTGACAAAGAAATCAGTATGTTTTTCCAAAAAAAATTGTGTACAAAGAATTCAAAGAGAAAATTTTGTTGAACAGGTGTTTTGATTAAGGGGGAAAAACAAGTTTTGAATGGACCCAAAACCACTAACAAGTTTTGAATGGACCTGAAACCATTAACAAGCAAATTTTAACGGGGACCCAAAACCCACACAAAGAGACCAAGTTGCAGTAGAATAAAACAAAGACAACTAGCAGCAAAACAAAAGAAAATTAAAAAATAATAGCTTGAAATCTCAAATCTACTCCAAAAAGAAAGGTTTTAATGGGAAATTAAGCCCAAAATGACCAAGAATTACAAAGGAACTTGGACCCAAGAACAACCTAAAACGGCCAAGAAACCATCATCCTAAATTGGCCAGACTACAACATAACACTTAACAACACAAACCAGTAGTGAACAACCAGAGATGATCAGGTCATCATCAGCTTGAGCTAGGCAGACAGCAACACAACACTTGTTGGCACCATCTAATGAAACCAAGATCCCCACCCCAATAGGAGAGTTAGGAATCAAAGTAAAACAATGAATATTCTTAGCAAACACACAACACCAATCAACCCACAGCACCAACCCAGCCTCCACCTCAATAGGAAGGGGCCCCCTCTATAGGAGAGGATAAATGAGACCCAAAACCAAAGAAAATAGAACTTCCCACATGATCCACAACACACCTCTCCACCTCAATAGAAGAGGGCTCCACCTCCGAAGGAGCAATCTCCACCTCCAAAGAAGACCATAGCTGAAAAAACCAAAGAAAAGTAGCTACACCCATAGTAAAGACCATCATAGCATCATTTGGAAAAAAAGTAAACTGGAGCAAAGAAGAAAAGATAGAGCAATCCTCAGCCAACAGCACACCCCCATCCTTGAAAATGAACTTTAAGACCCAAAAGGGGGAGAGCATAGAGCTTAGAAAAACCAACTGGCAATTGTCCATATAAAAACCCAACACCAGGAGAAACACTCCCCACTAGGAGTAGAAAGAAAACCAACATTGCAGTGAAGCAGGAACCATAGAGAAGCAGCCTCCCTACCTAGAAAAACAACCAGCACCAAAAAAGAGACAATGAGCCTCAAAAGAAGGACAACACAAGGAAAGCCTCCAAATAGAGAGAGTAGAGAGTCGGCAAGACAATGAAGAACAATCTCCAACCCTACATGCTAGTCAGGGTCTGAAACATGCCAAAAACTATCCACAAACAACTCCACTAGAGGCAAACCAGCAACGTCAACCCCAAGCAACAAAAGCACCCACACAGAGCCAAAGAAGCCCCAAAAAGACCAAAGAGAGCTAGGAAAACCTGTAGATAGAGAAAGAGGAGAGAAGGCACAGCAATAGAAAACCACTTCCAACCCTACATGCCATTCAGGTTCTAAGATAAGGCCCCCATTCTCCTCAAACAACCCCTTAGCATGAACTCCAAGCACCACAACCAACACCAGCACCAAAGAAGATACAAAGGGACCTGAAAGAAGAAGGACAAGGCAAAGAAAGTCTCCAAACAGAGAGAGTAGAGAGCCGGCAAGATTATGAAGAACAACCTCCAACCCCACATGCCAGTCAAGGTCTGAAACATGCCAAAAATTGTCCACAAAATAATCCACTAGAGGAAGACCAACAACCTCAACCCCAAGCAATGAAGGCCCCCACACAGAGGGAAAAAAGCCCCAAAAGGACCATAAAGAGCCAAGAAAACTTGTAGAGAGAGAAAGAGGAGAGAAGGAACTACAAGAAAAATCCACTTCCAACCCTACATGCTAGTTAGGGTCTGAGATAAGGCCACCAAAATCCTCAAACAACCCCACAGCAAAAACTCCTAGCACCACCATACCCAAAGCCATACCAGTAGACAAAGAAGACCACAGCCCAAAGACAGGAAACAAAAAGGAAATAAAGCAAGAAGAAGCCAGAATACCATGGGGTAGAAAATTGATTCCCAGCAACCAACGAGCCAAAGAGCCTAACCCAGAAACCCACTCCCACACACCACCAAGCTCGAACATAAGTAGAGAAATTCCCATGATCCACAACAAGCAGTGAACAAAGGAAACCAGAGAGGTAGGAAAAAGAAACACAACTGCAAAGAACGTAGTGCCAAATCCAAAAGATCCACCAAGGGAAGGAAGCACCAACCCTCCAAAAAAATGCGACCAAAGAATCCCTTGCAACCATGGATCTGCATCATCTTCATCAGACTCTAACTCCCCATCACCTTCTCCAACCGAGGATTTCAAACTCCCTGACCCATTCCTCTTCCCACCCAGCCGCTCCATTGTTGAACAAGTGTTGCCTCTTTAAATGCTTTTAAAAATTTCTCATCATCTGGATCATGAGGTAGATTGCAAGAAATTCTTTATAATTTCCATCTTAATAATTGCTCATTCAAAAACATAGAATACAACCTAGATGGTCTCCTACAAGCTAATAATAACTCCCCAATTTTGCATGCATCTACTTTAGCCTGATAAAACCTATCATATGATTATTTTAATAAAACTATTTCCTTCTTTAGTTTGATATTCTCTACCCCTAATTGTCTTAGGAAATAATATATTTCCATCCATTTAACCAACAATGGAGGAATGTGAACCTGAAACCACTCCATTTCGATTGGTTATATTTGTACCTCTTTTGACTCCACTGTTGGTTTAACATTAATTTCTTCTAAATCTTGTTCTAACTCAACAATTTTTCTCAAGGATGCATTGAGCTCAATTTTTTTTTTCCTACTCTTTTACAAAAAATATGAGTGATTGCATCAAATTATCAACTAATTTCTTAATTTTCTTATCTTTTTCAGATAAACTGATCAAAGATTCTCTATTTTGCTCATCAATCCTTTGTACCTACAACTGCAACTCTTTAATGGTTTTATCCTTTTTCTCCAATTGAGCCTTCAAAGTTGTAATTTATTGATCTTTTTTCTTCAAAATTACAGTTTTCACATCCATTTCCTCCTATTGTTGATTTATGTGTTCTTCATTTTGCTGCAATTTACATTTCAACTGAATAATTTCTATTTTTAATTCATCTAACTCAGTTTCTCTATGATCAAATTTTTTCAGCCTCTATATTGGTAGAAAAAGGAAAATTAGGAATTTCTACATCATTACTAGTTATATTTTCTTTGCCATGTACCTCAAATGAACCTTGCTCAGTAACATTAGCAACTAGGGGAGACAACTATTTTGTAGATTCATCGTCAACACCCAAATAGTGTGGTGATTGTTCTCCTATCTCTACTTGTCCTAACTAAAGTGGCACATCCTCCCTCTTGGCCTCAAGAGATTTACTAGTTTGTTTTTCAGTGTCTTATGTTGCTTCTTCACATGGTTGAAGCTCATTTTCCAATGATTGGGCTACAATATTATTTGGTTTTCGATCGTTCCTTTTCTTTTTAGGGGCATGCAATTGATCACAAGATATAGTATCACTAATTTCAGTAGACAATCACTTACTTCTCCTTAAAGGAGGAGATGTTTGCGATGTTATTTTTTACCTCTTTTTCTTCTTGTGAGGAGGAGTATGCTCATCTCCAGAATTTATTATGTCTACATTTTCTTGATTTCCATGGGTTTCTGAAATATTGGGTGAAATTTTTGACGCTTCACCATCAGGAGCTATTTTGGCATGTTGGGGTTCAGAAACATCTCAGGGCTCAAGGGAAGGCTCTTTCAAATTTTGAGTCACCCATCTAGATGACTCGCCTTCAAAGTGTCTTATGGGCTCTAGGTTTTCAAAATTTTGAAGAAATTTTTGCCACTTTCCTTTCATTTTTCTTTGGAAATGATGTTTACAAATTAAATGAATGAGGCCATGATGTTTTAGCGGCCCTAAACCAATTTTGAATCTTTTTATCATGTTAACAATAGAATCACTAAGAAATGCAAGAAGATTAACCCTATATTCAAGGTTTCCAGTGCCATGGCGCAAATGAGTGAGTAGCCAAAAAGGTGGACCTACTATGACATCACATTGTCCCTCACATGTGAAATATTTAATAATCCAAGCCACTGTTGTTCTCCATGGCTCCAGAATTGAAATTCTTTGAAATCCCTTATTCTACCCCCCAGTGGTAACAACAAGCAAAGGACTAGGTTCTCCCTCCCGACTAAAAATTTATACCATTCTTTTATAGGAAATATTGGTGATTTTTGACAAATTTATACCCTCATTTCTAATACTAGATACACGAGAAATGATCTAAGGGCTTACCTTGAATCTCTTATTGCATACTATAGACTGACCATCCAAGAAATTCTCTACAAATTCTTTTACCAGTTGCTCATTGTACCCCTCAAATTTCTTCATAAACTCCAGCCACCCAACCCTCTAAATAGTTCTGAAATATTACTTAGTGCCAATAAATTTTCTACGGAAGCTAGCTCTGATTTTCACTTAGCTCCTCCCATACTATGTATTTCTTGTGGTTCTGCTCAGTTTTTGCTGAATGCTGGCGCTCAAAACCTGTTTAAACAAAACTATGATGTAGAGTAAAGAAAATGTAAACTTTTCAACCACTTGAACTTTGATACAGCCAATGGGACATGAATTAATTGTTGTATTTGGGCTTCATTGTACTTTTAGTATTACTTTGCATGGAAAAAAGTGCATAAACTACCACACCTCGAGCATAT
>VDFB02221896.1:0-42686 GCA_007258455.2 Sequoia sempervirens | reverse complement strand
TACAAGCCAACAAGATGGAGGAATTCTTATATAAGGATAATAATTTTCAATGTTGGGCAATGGCTTTAATGCCTTCTGAAAAATGAAAACATTGGAAATTCCTAGTAGTATTTATGTTAAGGAAATTTCCTTTAGATGCAAGGATTCAAAGCACATCAACGCCCATATGGTACAAATGATTAAATCCCATAGACGATATGTAGTAATGAAAGAGTATGAAAAGGAAGAGAGAGCTACACTGGTGACTCAGGAGAAACTTTAGCTTTCAAAAACAAAGCCAATTAGGCTGGTAGATGTGTGGATCAAGCCAACATTTGGTGGTAGAGGACAAAAGATGATTGGAACTCTAGAGGCCCACCATAATGGATTTCGGTATTCAACCATGAGAGCAGAAGAGAGAGTTGATATCATGTATCAAAACATTAAGCATGCATTCTTCTAGCCATCAGAGCAGGAGATGATTACTTTGCTTCATTTTCATTTGCATAACCATATCATGGCCTGGGAACCAAGAAGACCAAGGATGTCCACTTTTATGTGGAGATAATGGATGTGGTCAAAAATTTAGGAGGGGAGATCCTAATGTTTTCCAAGAGCATAAATTCAGATGAATTAAGTTCACCTACATGTCTAGCAAAGTTTACTTCCAATTTTTATGACTATTTTTCTTGACTGTCAAAGTTTACTACAAATTTGAAATTTATTTCTAGTCATTTTTATGAGGATACATTCAACCAATGTGTAAGAACCTTTTGTTTGTATCACAACCATAGTAACGAGACTCGAACTCTCCTCAGACTCGGCTAGGGTGACTCGACTCGATGACTTGGCATAGACTCAACAAAATGAGAAAACCCTAGAAATTTAAGTATTTTTAAGGATTTAAAACTTGTTTCATCCACCCTTTATTAAATATACCTTAAATACACAATAATATCATTAAATAGAAGAAAATTTGATTGCATACAAAAGTATACATTGATCATTTATGTATAAACACAAATTTTAGTTGAAGGAAATACACATACACAAGTATACTACTATTATGCCCTTCATATATTTTTACCTAGCTGCAATGTCATTTGAGTAGTCTTAGTCTTATGCTCCAAATTGGTCAAAGAAATGTGGAAGTGTTAAGCTCCAAATTTCCAATACTAAGTACATCTATAACTATAAATTGTCTCTATCACATTCACAATAGAAAGGAACTTGTTGGAAGTAGTATTCTCTAACTTTCCAATACTTAGTGAATCTAGATCCGGTTACTAATGTCCAAACAAAACTTGTCACATTAGCCATAGGGAAATGGGAAAAGTTAATGGGTAATAATCAATGGGCTACGTAGGAAGCTGTCATACTGTTAGCTGATTACCTAAGCCTTCCCCCATACCCATTTCCCTATGGCTACTAGGACAAGTTTTGTTTGGACTTTACTATGGATCTAGATTCACTAAGTATTGACAATTGAGAGCATACTACTTCCAACAAGTTCCTTTCCATTTTGACACACTATTAATGTGATAGAGAAAATTTATAGATATAAATATTAAACAATGTTGCAGCCTACAATAAACCAATAAAACATAAAAAAACTAACATTCGAAGTTTAAACTTTATAATTAAATTATTAAACTAAAAAACTGGGTTAGCTTTTAGTTAGCTTTTTTGGATAGCTCTACTAGGTGTTGAGGACATTCCATTTATCTTTTGAATGTTAAGAAGTCAGAGTTTCAAGGATTTGTCAAGCAAGTAAGAGAGCTATAGGAGCAGCCTCATCTAAAAGATTTTGAACTAGAGTTTGATATACCATTTAGAGATCTTGGTTTTCATGGATATAAAGTATTATGAAAGCAAAATGAACTGGAATTGGTGGCTAATTTTGAAGACTATTACTGATGATCCAGATAAATTTATTGAAGACTATTACTTTTAAACTAATTAATATCATTTACTTTCTCCAAGGAAATAAAAAAAATATATCATTTAACATATTAAATATACTTACAAATTATTGAAGGAATGTTTTTTGAAATTATTGAAGAATTAGCTCCTTTTTTCTAGTGTTGAACGTACGCTCGACATTAATGTTGATAGCCAAAAAATTTCTTGCAATGAAGTTTTTTCTTGCATTTCCTTTGATACTTCTTAGTTTGCAGGAGTAAGGAGACTGTTAGGACAACAATGTGAAGTAGTATGGTGGCTAATGTATGAGAGAAGAAATGGAGGCCAACTTCACTCTAAAAGCGAGGAGGAAATTGGATCCTTTTGATGGAAAAATAATGGTGAAGAGACTACATGGCTTGTTCCTGTACAAGGATGTGAAGGTGGTGCAAACTATGCAAATCATTCTGGGTAATGGCTTCAAATATTTTAAGCATAGATATCAGACTAATATGCCAGCATAGGGACTGGACTTAGGGGAATTGGTGGACGTTGTAAGGAAAGTGATGAAAGTGTTGGTGCATAGGGATTTCTTAGTGAACATGGAGAGTATCTTAGAAAGGGATATACCAGGAAAAAGATTTGTAAGCGAAGGCATGAAAATTGTGGACCTGGAAGTAGCAGAGATGAATCACCCTTTCATTAGGTGGCCAAAAGGAAGAACCAAAGCCGTGTAGAGAGAGGGTGCAAAATGGGGGTGGCAAGCTTTGAAACTGTGCATCGAATTAATGTAGATTGAGGAGATAATAGTGGAACTCAAAGCCATCATCAGAGAGGAGCTGTGTGATAAGAATAGTTTGCGTTTGAGAAAGAAGGTGAAGTCGCTCACAGAAATGTTCCCATTGCATCTGGGCAGCGCTTCTGGAACTTTCGCGTAAAATAGTTTACTATGTTTAAGCTAGATATTGATGTATAAGTTTAAGGGGTTAAGCCCTATTTTTGGTTTTGTTACTATAAATAGCTGGTGTTTGAATAGTAGTTAGTTGGATAGTTTTCAAGCAATTGTGGTAGGGATTTTTGATTTGTAGGTTTTTATTCTATTTTAATAGACATGATGTGATGGTGCTAGAAGAAATTTTTAGTTGGAGCTTTGTATATTTTGAAATAAAAATATTATCATCGATCAAAGAAAAATAATTTAAATATCATTTAATAAACTTGATATAATCTTATGAGAAAATTCAAATACCTGTGTACTCTCCTAACCAGATTTCCTTGTGCAACCTGGCTTCGTGCTCTCTTAATTTTCTCTGCTCTTTTTTCCTGGTGTTTTTCCCTTTTATTTCAACTAATTTCTTCCTTTATGTGGGAAATTTTTAAATTTTTGATTTTGATTTCTTCCTTCATGCGGAATTTTCCCCCTTTTTCCCCTTTTCTGTCATCTAATTTCTTCCTTAATGCCAACTTGAGTGCTGAATTTTGGCCATTAATGTAATCAGTTTGGGGTGCCTAAGGTGGTGCCAAGTGCACCCAATTGAGCACCTATCATTGTACATTTTTCCTAGTCTATCCTTGTGACTCAAGTTCTCATCCTCAATTTGATTACACTGACTAAACAATGGAAATATTTCTTGAAATCACTAGCATGAATGTTAATTCTTTATTTTCTATCAAGCAATTATTTTGACAATTCATGTGAAATCAATTATATTATTTTGCAATGAACAAAAAATAGCATGAATGTTATTTTGATAATTCATGTGAAATCAATTATATTATTTTGCAATGAAAAAAATCAACATGAATTATAAAATGTGGATAAGGATACAATGTTCTTTTGCCATTTACTCACAAAAAAGTGCCAAACATAGTTATATGAAATGGATGTGAAGTGTGTGTAGATGTATATGAATGATTACAAATGCAAGTGAATGAATGTAAACTAATTGTTATCAAATTTTCACTACAACATTAAAGAGTTGCATAAAAGAAAAGAGATGCTTTTAGTTGTCGTGTTCAAACAAGTGATTTACATTGTTTTACATGAAAGGAAAAGATATAGAATTGAACAAGTGATTTAAAAATGTTGAAAAGATATAGAATTGGGTAATGGAAAATCAAAATGTTTCCCTGCTCAAACTCCTACCTTGTTTTTGTGACCACCGCTGTCCTATGGCTCCATTAGCTCGGTGCAATAGAACAGTTTTCACTGTGGTCTTGCAAGGTGCTTCATCCTTCTCGGCAGTAGTGTGGTGACCACCACTGTCCCATAAATCCTTAATTAGCTCAGTGCGGTAGAGAAGTTTTCTCGCGGTCCCACAAGTTGCTTCTTCCTTCTCGACAGTAATGTGGTGAAAGCTTCTATGGCAACATTTTCATTCATAGAGGAGGCCATGGAGAGAGGATGTGGATGACATAAAAATACTAAATCATTGAGAGGAAAGTGGGTGGAAATAGACGAGACAACATTGATTAAGCACTAAATTTATTTTGATATTTTTTTGTGTGACAAAAAAATACTAATGAACTTTTCATAAATGTTATGTGAGTGATTTCTAGATAAATTGTGTGCAAATTTTTACATAACTATCATGGACTATGAAAATCAAATGTTATTAATTTTCATAAATGTGTTTGATAGCATATAATTCCATTGGAAATTAGGGAGGATTCATATCTCATAGTTGACTTAAGGAATGCCATAAGTTGATTGTCAACATTTACAAGGTATGTGGTTATATGAAACGTTATGTGTGAGGGACATAGAGATATCATATTGCATTTTTAATTTATTACTAAAGGTTCATACTAATTTACTATTATTATATTAGGTGGGTGACCTCCAAGGAGATTCATGAATCTCAAATGCCTAAACTTTGAAATGCTTCAGTAATATTATGTTGTACTTGGACAGTGGAAAACCTATTTTATTCTCCTAGCAAGATTTTTTATTTTCCATTATAATTCTAGACCAAACAACATTTGTGGGGATGGCCTTTTACACCAATCTTAACTTGTATGAAGTTCACGAACCTGTTGTCAAGCAGTAAATTCCTTTCATAGATAGGAAATGTAAAGGATTCATTTAAGAAAAGATAAGTAGTCTCTTTTTTAGGGTAATCCACACACAAAAAGTAAAAAACACATAAAAAAATTGTATAGTAGAAAATAAGATTGAATCATTTTTTGATAAGGAAAAATAGGTTTTGAAGGGTCCCTAAAACCCTTTACAACAACGCCAAGCTGCAAGAGAAATTAAACCACTAAGCCCAGCAGCCCAAAAAACCAAGAAGCTGACATAAGATGGAACATTAGCAACCCATTAGCAAACCTAAAAGCAAAAAACATCAGCAAACTTGCTGAACCAAAAGAGGAAGCACCAGCTACAAAAAATTATCTAAAACATTAGTTGAGGCCATGTTCTCCTTGATGACCTCCTCATGGATACTGATAACATCCTTCAACTCCTCAATAGCAACAACAACCCTCTTTTTCATCTTGCTCCTTGTCCTAAGGCATGGACCCACCTATATGTCCTTCTCTAGCATAGGAGTAGAAGCTTCCACTTTCTCAACCAGGTAAGAGCCAACACTAATCTCTTAATCCTTTCCTCCATATTACCCAAGTCAAGCGATTTTCTAGTCCAATTCAATGCTTTCTCATTCAGAACATAAAGACCCATAGTAGTGGTCTTCAAAGAGTTATTGTTGATATTGACCACCATTTTCAAGTCCTTTGACATCTTTCCCATTTTATCCTCCAGACTTGCCACTCATTCCTCTAACATTTTATTAACAATAAATTCCAAAGAGAAAATTCTTTCTTCATGAGAAACCCCCAAACAATCAACATTGGCTAGTAGCTTATCAAGCTTAATATGCATTGATTTCACTTTGCCTTTTATTTACCACTCCTTTTGGTTACCTCTTAGCATAGCAACACAAACATCGTGCCAATTTTTCATTTCAAGATTCAGCTCCTTAACCTTAGAAAATAACCACTTAACCAGGGAAAGTAGGTTTCTCATCCCATATTCGACCATTTTACAAAACATATTTATGTCAATTTCACCCCAATTAACTGAAGGCTGACCCTTCTACTCCAAGTCAATAGGGGCATCAAAAAAATTCCTATTCTATTCATCCTCTTCTTCAACTAGGGAATCCTTTACATCCTTTACATCCACCTTTATCCTCTCCTTATCTAGCAGATTCTCCAAATCAGCTAACACCTCCAGTCATTCCTTCTTCACTTCCTTCTCAACAACAAAAAAATCCTGAGAACAATTAACTACATCAATCCACTGCATATCCACGAAGCCAGTCTCATTAGGCTTCACCTCCATCATAGAGTTTCCCATATTAGCAGGGCCATTCAACTGACCACCCAAATTAATTAGCACCTTGAGCCCTTTCACTAGGGAGCTCTCTAGCAGACCATCCTTACTAGGAATAGGGTTCCCCAATGAAGCATTCTAAACACAATCAAAATTTGAAGGATCCACATCACCCACAAGATGGCAACCCTTCAAATCCTCATCACCCATAGGATGACAACCCTTCAAACCCTCTTTTCCAAAAGACAAAGCGGGATTCACATTTGAACCAGGGGAAAACACCTCAATTTTCCTTTTGGAAGAAGCTTTAACTTTCTTCATGCCTTTGGTTTTCTCCTTTGAATATTATCTAACAGAATTAGCCATAGTCTCCCACAACTCCACATTAGTTTCATAGCCCTCACCCCATTCTTCCAATTCCTCATCCCTTTCCTCAGAGCCTCCTTCATCAACATACATATCCTCATGTTTCGACTCTTGCTCCTTCAAACTACTGACCCATTCACCGACAGAGTCCCCTATTTCATACCCATCATTTTTAACTTCCTTCTTACCAGGAGTTTTAGGG
Organism: Sequoia sempervirens; assembly: GCA_007258455.2. Taxonomy (NCBI): domain Eukaryota; kingdom Viridiplantae; phylum Streptophyta; class Pinopsida; order Cupressales; family Cupressaceae; genus Sequoia; species Sequoia sempervirens. The sequence continues at coordinate 35,901 of VDFB02221896.1, read as the reverse complement.
GAGACCGGGATCAACTTTAGCTTGATATGAGCAAAAATCAAACATGTCATTGATGAAGAACCACCTTCTAAGGGTTTTTTCTGTGGTCTTCAATACTCTTCTCCATAGAATGTAATAGGTAAAAAGGAAATGAGACCCAAACATTATGCCTAAAATGATTTAAGAGCATAAAATAGTGAGTGTAAACCACAAATAATCTACCTTCAAGGGTGAAGTAGTACATAATGGCCAACACGAGGTCCCTCCAAAGTGACTTCAGGGACTTCCTAGCATAACCTCCACTTCTAATTTCCTTAACCTTCTTCCTCTCATCATGTTTAAATAAATTTGCAAAAGCCTTCTTAGCAACTCCCTTGTCTTTAAAAAACTTTCTCCCATCAATTGAAAGACCAGCTACCTTCGCAATAAAATCCTCGTCAATTCAAAACTCAATGCCCTGGTAATGCAAAGACCAACCATTCCATCCTTTCACAAAGAAATCCATTACATTAGGGTCTGAGCCTTGAATTCTCTGCATAAATTGAGTACCCCCCCCAATTCCAAGTGGTCCCACACAGTAGCATTTTTCTGAAACTCTTCACAGGAACTCAACTCAATTCTACAATGGTCACCATCCATAGTGATAGGAAAAAAATGAAAACCAAAGAGCACTTGGAAGAAATGAAAAACTAAAATGGACTAGGCACTACTCAAAACAATACAACAAACACCCACAAATACGTGTGCGCTTATCATTCCAAGTAACCTTGCCAAAACTACCAGTCCATCCTTCTATGGAAGCCAAGGAAAGAATAATGAGGGTATGTGCAGGATCATGATGGGCCAAAAAGTGGAAATGAGGAAAAAATTACGTCTTTCATTAATGCAAAAACGTGAAAATGTCGAGTTGACCATTTTGTGGCTTGGGTGTTAGTACACACCTCCACATCAATTACCAAACCTAGATTTCCAAATCAGATATTCGATTTGAAAATAGTATATATAAACAAAAATTGGGTTGTCAAAATCATTTCATAGTCACAAACAACCCACGAGTGCACAATTAGGAGGTTCTTCACACAACAGATATCCGATTTCACCAATATCTTATTTGAAAAGGTTAAATTTTAGATTTTTCTTTGCTTTAGTTGAATTTTGAATTAGATTTGTATAATTTCAATTAGTTTTTTATGGATTTTTTTTCAAAATAGGGTTTTTGATTGAATTTTTATGAAAATTTTGAGATTAGAATGGATTTTGATTTAAAAATAGTGTTGTTTATGTATTTGTATTAAAAATTAGAAAATTTTATAGATTTTTGTGAAAAAGTAGGGTTTTTTTGGATGTTTTTTTAAAACTAGGGTATTTTTATAATATTTTCATTTATATTGTCTAATTTTAATTATATTAATTAGTTTTTAACTTTAATAAGGCATTATGGCTGCTAAGAATGAGAATGCACAAATCCCACCAATTGAGAATGAAAATCCACCAAGTGATAATCAAAATGCAGAAATGCCAAATTCTCCACCACCTCCACAACCATCAATTGAAGACTTAATTGGTGAAAAATTGGAGAAATTGAGGGGCATTTGTGATGTTTATAAGAAAATCCCTCAATTATCCCATATGTTGACCACATTGATAAAAATAATTACAAATGTAGAAACCCTCTCCACCCAACATAATGCCTTTCATTCATGGTGAGAAACTGTGAGGGAATATTATGCATGTGGATTGTCTTATGATGTGAAAAATCTCCAAATAACAAAAGCCCAAATAGCCTCTTTATTTATTATCCCTCGCACTGGTTTTCTAGTTAATGTTAACAAACCAAAACTTTATATAAAATGGTGCATGCATAGGGGCATAGTAGATAACTTTTGGGATCATTGGTGTATGGTTTTTGATAAACCACCCAACAATAATCTTGATGTACATTTTTACTTTATTAAAAAATTATACGCTGAATTTTTGTTAGGGAATCATATCAATTACTTTGACATTAAACCCTTCTAGGGAATTGGTGGAGGTATGCCCCAGGATAGGCCAGGGGCAGTTAGAGTAGTTAGGTGCCTACATGTTCCCCTTCCTCCCCTTCCTCTGCCACCTCCAGCACAACATCCAAATATTATGGAGGATGCAGCCACATAGACTATCTAGGCCATTCACTCTTTTAGTGGCCTTTTGGTTTCCCATGCTTCTTTAGTAGCTCAACCACATTCTGGTTACGTTGACAATGGATCTAGTGTTGTTGTATCATCCTCCTTAGGTCCACATATTTGTGTGCCACATATTTGCAATACATGCCACCAGATATGCTTGGGTCCTATTGTACAACCTGTTGAGCATCCATTAAACACTTTTGATTATGGCATCCAGGATGTGGAGATTATAGGAGATCACATGTAGGAGAGTGGAGCACACCCTATAGAGTCCTCTCTTGCTAGAGAGGTGGACATTGGAATAGTTACACAGGTAACATTTAAGATGTAAGTTCATAACTTGCATTTTTTTAAAATGAATATTAATACGAGATAGTATCAAGTACTAATATTTATTTACATGGTCTATTTAATAGTTAATGTTTGAGGAGGACCTCACACGAGTGACTAATAGCACCCTTAGGGCCATTTCATTTGGCCTCAACACACACACAATATGCATTTTCACACTCACTCATTTACATTTTTTTACTGTATACTTGCTTGTCATTTGAATTGTCATTAATGAAATTATATATTAACTTATATGTTTATCTTATTCTCTGCTTGGTCTAGTGTGAGTGAGAAGTGGCACTCTCTAGACTATGGAGGCACAATTTTAGATAAGGGAAAGGTAATTGAAATCAAATTTGATTGAATTAAGATTTATAAGATCTTTTATTGATTATGCATACATTGACATAGATTGGTAGTTTCATATGTACTTGTCATTTTTATGTACAGGTGGTTGTGAGCTATACATCATTATTGACAAGTGTCACAACACCTGAAGGAGTAGGTATTCGAACACTTGAAGGAGGAGGTGTCAAAACACCTAAAGGAGATAAAGAAAAAGATCAGCCTAAAGAGGTATGTGTTTATTTTATTTTGTGCTTGGTAAATATGTTCCTATTACTGACAATTGTATGCTAACTTGGATCAATTTTATGTTTTTGTTCACATATATAGATTGATGCTAGAAAAGTTGGTTTGGTTGGTTCTTTGAGAGGGGCATATTCTAGGACTCCTGACCCTTCGAAGAGACGTATATTTTAGGTAATCAAGATTTCAATTTTAGAGTTCAATTATAATTCAATGTATATCAATTTTTCTATTAATTATTTGATTTTAAATTATATAGTATAACTAATCTTAATTGTGGTTTGAATTTTTCTTGTGCATCTACCTTTAGAGCCAATGAGTGCTTCAAAGAGGCTCCATTTTGATGATTCACCAGTAGTATAGGATGAGATAGACATTTTGGCATGTAAATTTTTAATAGATACCGAGATGGCATATGCCACATATTGTAAAACTTTGTTTGATTTAGCATTGATGCCATTTTTTTATATGGAAATACACTTGATTATTGGATAATTTGATATATAGAAGTTGACAATCAAAATTTAATTTCCTCCTCATGTATGATTAAACTATTTGAAAATTTAATCAAGTGAGGAATGGTTAAATATCAATGTACAATAGCATAAAATAATGGTTATATTGTGTAGTTTATATTCATATTGTTGATTACATTGCATTGCACATCTTTCAAACTAAAATCATTACTTCACATTGCATAAGTAACAACTAGATGTTGATAGATGAAAAAAATTCAATAACAATATAGTTTTTACAGAGTCAACATAAGCAGTTATGCAATTACTTCACATTACATAACTAATAACTAGGAGCAGCTATCAATTGCATTAGCTTGTCATGGAATTCTATGAGACCACATTTCTTTGAGGAAACTTGGCACAAAACTCACAAAAAATGAAAAGAAAGCGCTCAAAGAATCTTTAAAGGGGTCTCAGGCCTGCTTCCCCCTCATTCCACATGCTATGCAGCCATTTACTTGTGGTGTAAGGGTCGAACAATGGAGAAAACATGTAAAAATAATATATATATATATATGCAGCCTAGAAGCATGAATTAGGATTAGAATATCACATAACATCATATAAACAAAAAAACACCATAAACTTGAATTCCATTTAAAACATGCATGATAAATATTCATCATTGAAACTTGAATTATGGTAGCTTGATATACATAGTCTATTGATGTCAGGGTTCAATTTGTATGATATTGAAAAAAGAAGACAACTGAGTAGAGTTATCATCATTATTTAGAGAATTTTTTTAGTACACTAGCCATTTTGATGTCTTCTTGCAATATCAAACATTATTTTGTATCATTGTTACATTGGTCTTGAGAGTGGTAGCTTAATAAAGGTCCACAATACAAAATCTGGTGTACTTGTGCAGTGTAACAGTGGCATAGGAAGATTTTTCTTTGAAAGAACCAAATGGTGATTGCATGTTTGAAGTGTATAAACACACACCTTTTAGTAATATCAAGGATACTTTTTGAATCTTCCATGCATTGCTAATCTAAAAGGAAAGGTCTTTTTCCTAATTTGTATGCAGCCATGCTTTTGACATTGTCAAAAAGAGAAAAAATTCCCTAATGATGTAAAGGCATGGCCAAGCAGCTCTAAATCTCCACATGAGAGAAGAGAGATGTTGGAGAGTACATCAAGTCAGTGAGAACTGAAGTGTAATGTGTTTTAGTTTGTAGTACTCCCTTGTTTCTCTACAGATGTGTGATATTCTTAGTTCAATGATGCTGAACAATTTTTGAAAAAAAAAAGTTGTGTCATGGTCTGCATTCAATCCAACAAGCAAAAATGAAAGCTTAGCCTCTTGGAATGAAAATTCTTGTTTGCAAAAAAATTTAATAAGAATGAGGTAGTTAAGGTGTTTGAAGTTATTTAGAGGTCACTTTTAGGGTGCAAGGCTTAAAACTTCATTTTAAATGCACTCAAAGAAACTTTAAAGGGGTCTTAGGCCTACTTCGCCCTCATCCCACATGTTATGCAACCATTTACTTGTTGTGTATGGGTCGAACAATGGAGAAAACATTTAAAAATAATATATATGTAGCCTAGAAGCATGAATTAGGATTAGAATATCACATAACATCATACAAAAAAAGCCACCATAAACTTGAATTTCATTTAAAGCATGCATGATAAATATTCATCATTGAAACTTGAATTGTGGTAGCTTGATATACATAGTCTATTGATGCCAGGGTTCAATTTGTATGATATTGAAAAAAGAAGACAATTGAGTAAAGTTATCAACATTATTCAAAAATCATAATAATTTTTCTAGTACACTATCCATTTTGATGTCTTCTTGTAGTTTCAAACATTATTTTGTATCATTGTTACATTTGTCTTGAGAGTGGTAGCTCAATATAGGTCCACAATACAAAATCTTGTTTACTTGTGCAATGAAATAGTGGCATAGGAAGATTTTTCTTTGAAAGCAAAAATGAAAGCTCAACCTCTTGGAATGAAAATTCTTTTTTGCAAAACAAATGAATACGAATGAGGTAGTTAAGGTGTTTGAAGTGATTTAGAGGCCACTTTTAGGGTCTTCTTGTTCACACGAAGTGTATCAACACATTCCTTTTTGTAATATCAAGGATACTTTTTGAATCTTCCATGCATTGCTAATCTAAAAGGAGGGGTCTTTTGCCTAATCTATATGCAGCCATGCTTTTGACATTGTCAAAAAGAGGAAAAATTTCATAATGATGCAAAGGAATGGCCAAGCAATTCTAACTCTCCACATGAGAGAAGAGAGATGTTGGAGAGTACATCAAGTCAGTGAGAACCGAAGTGTAATGTGTTTTAGTTTGTAGTACTCCTTTGTTTCTCTCCAGATGTGTGATAAATTCTTAGTTCAATGATGCTGAACAATTTTTGAAAAAAGAAAGTTGTGTCACGGTCTGCTTTCAATCCAGCAAGTAAAAATGAAAACTCAGCCTCTTGGAATGAAAATGCTTGTTTGCAAAACAAATGAATAAGAATGAGATAGTTAAGGTGTTTGAAGTTATTTAGAGGTCACTTTTAGGGTGGAAGGCTTAAAAATAAATTTTAAATGCACTCAAACCCTTGGAACAAGGCTCATAGATAGACCTCTAGTCAAAATGTCTCTTAAATGCACAAAAAAGAATGAAATTACTTCAAACGATGTTTGTGAAGAAGTTAACTCTATTGCCCACTAGTTTCCCTTAAGAGTCCAAAGTGCTAAAAGGAAGCAATCTTTGAAGGGTTATTTCTTAGAGATCATGATGCTTATAGACTCCCTATTCAATGCTATGGGATTGTGTTAAGACCGTCTATAAAAACTTCTCTAAGTTTTTTCTATCTCAGAGGCATTTTCCTATGGTGATGACTTTTCAGTGGAGGGAAAAGTTGCCAGATGTAAGCAGTGTAAAGTTGCAAAGTGGTGCAACTTTCATTCCACACCTTGTACGACCAAACACACTATTCTAAAACATTGAGATGGGTATGTTTTTGCTAGGGAGGGTCCTCTGTTGTACCCAAATATAATGAATCACTCTGAGCTACATTGGACCGACGCTTTCCCTTAAGAGTCCAAAGTGCTAAAAGGCAGCGATCTTTGAAGGGTTGTTTCTCAAAGATCGTGATTCTTACAGAATCTCTGTCTGAGCCTATGGGATCTTGTTGGGACCATCTACAAAAATTTCTCTCAGTTTTTGCTCTCTCAGAGGAATTTTCTTGTGGTGATGAATTTTCAGTGGAGGGAAAAGTTGCAAGATGCAAGTAGTGTAAAGTTGCAAAGTGGTGCAACTTTCATTCTGCAACTCGTACAACCAAACAGACTATTCCAACACGTCTGTATGGGTACGTTTGCACTAGGGATGGTCCTCTTTTGTACCCACATACACCAAATCACTTCGAGCTACATTGGACTGACAATTTCCCTTAAGAGTCCAAAGTGCTAAAAGACAACAATCTTTAAAGGGATATTTCTCAGAGACCATGAGGCTTACAGACTCTTCGTCTGAGGCTATGGGATTGTGTTGGGACCATCTATAAAAACCCATCTTAGTTTTTTCTATCTCAGAGGAATTTTCCTATGGTGATGAATTTTCAGTGGAGGGAAAAGCTACCAGATGTGAGGAGTGTAAAGTTGCAAAGTGGTGCAACTTTCATTCCACAACTTGTACAACCAAACAAATTGTTCCAACACGTCTAGATGGGTACGTTTAAGCTATCGATGGTTCTATTTTGTACCCAAATACGCTGAATCACTCTGAGCTACATTGGACTGATGATTTCCCTTAAGAGTCCAAAGTGATAAAAGGAAACAATCTTTGAAGGGCTATTTCTCAGAGACCATGAGACTTACAAAATTTCTTTCCAAGGATATGGGATCATGTTGGGACCATCTACAAAACCCTCTCTCAGTTTATTCTATCCCAAAGGTTTTTTCTTGTGGTGATGACTTTTCAGTAGAGGGAAAAGTTGCTAGATGCAAGCAGTGTAAAGTTGCAAAGTGGTGCAACTTTCATTTTGCAACTCGTACGACCAAACAGACTATTCCAACACATCTAAATGTGTACGTTTATGCCAGGGATGGTCCTCTTTTGCACCCAAATACACTGAATCACTCTGAGCTACACTGGACAGGCGATTTCCCTTAAGAGTCCAAAGTGCTAAAAGACAACAATCTTTGAAGGGCTATTTCTCAGATACCGTGAGGCTTATAGACTCTCCATTTGAGGCTATGGGATTGTGTTTGGACCATCTACAAAAAAATCTCTTGGTTTTTTCTATTTTAGAGTTTTTTTTCTTATGGTGATGACTTTTTAATCAAGGGAAAAGTTGCCAGATGCAAGTAGTGTAAAGTTGCAAAGTGGTGTAACTTTCATTCTGCAACTCATACGACCAAACAGACTGTTCCAACATGTCTAGATGGGTATGTTTACAATAGGGATGGTCCTATTTTGTACCCAAATATGCTGAATCACTTCGAGCTACATTGGACTGACGATTTCCCTTAAGAGTCCAAAGTACTAAAAGACAACAATCTTTGAAGGGATATTTATTAGAGACCGTGAGGATTACAGAATCTTTGTCTAAGGCTATGGTATCATTTTGGGACCATCTACAAAAACCTTTCTCAGTTTTTGCTAACTCAGAGGTATTTTCCTATGGTGATGAATTTTCAGTGGAGGGAAAAGTTGTCAAATGCAAGCAGTGTAAAGTTGCAAAGTGGTGCAACTTTCATTCTGCAACTCATACAAACAAATAGAGTATTCTAACACGTACGGATGAGTATGTTTACACTAGGGATGGTCCTCTTTTGCACCCAAATACATCTGTAGTTGAGTTGGTGAGTTACAATATGGTAACGTCAATGAAATGTGGGGGCAACAAGATTTAAGGTTGGATCAAGCTTGTGCAGGTTCTAACAATGTCAACTTTAATTGTAATTGTGTTCTTTAAATCCACCTAGCTCTTGCATCAGAAAATATTACCCAATCAACATGAACATTATGCATACCCAAATACCTTGTTTCCACTTTGTTAGTTCAAAGACTCAATTACATTGGAAATGACCTTCACATTACCTTTTACATTTTTCTTGGAAAAAGTGGCAAGCCACTATAATTTATTAGATATAAATAGGAGATATTACAAAACCCAGTTCAAACAAGCATACCAATAGGAAAGAACTAGGAAGAAAACCTCTAGTTGTAGCTTGATTAATTACAATAAGTTATTATAGAATTATCCCAATAATAGTAACAAAGCATACACTTGGATATAAATGATGCCCATACATAGTTATGACCTTTTTACATTGTTTTACATTTCAAAATTCAAATTTTACAAAATTTTCCTATTGGAGGCATTAAGGGCACAATCTTCCACAAGAGTAGTATGCTCACGTTCTGTACTGACAAGCACCTGTACAAACCATCAAGGTAGTAGTTAAAATACATACAATATAAAAGATGCTTAGAATAAAAGACACTTAAAATAAAAAAATCTATATTATTGTAATCTGTCACATACCTCTTTGATTGGATCAGAGCTAGCTATTGTTGTAGTAGGTCCATGATCAATCATGCCAAAAATATCGCAAAAGTTGTCAAATGAGAAATCTATATTGTCACAATAGAAAAGATGCTTAGACTAACAAATCTATATTAATCTAAACAACCTGAATGATGACGAGTTGGTAATGAAAACTATAAAAAGTTCTTAGAATAACCAATCTATATTATTCTAAATGACCTAACTGATGATCAGATGGTAATGCAAACTATAAAAGACACTTAGAATAACCAATCTATATTATTATAATTTTTTGCATACCTCTCCAAAAGGATTAAAGCTGACTATTGTTGCAGCAAGTCCTTGATCAATCGTGCCAAAAATATCACAAAATCTTTCAAATGAGAAATCTATATTGTCACAATATAAATGATGCTTAGACTAAAAAATCTATATTAATCTAAACAACCTGAATGATGATGAGTTGGTAATGAAAACTATAAAAAATTCTTAGAATAACCAATCTATATTATTCTAAATGACCTAATTGATGATGAGATGGTAATGCAAACTATAAAAGACACTTAGAATAACCAATCTATATTATTGTAATTTTTTGCATACCTCTCCAAAAGGATTAAAGTTGGCTATTTTTGCAGTAGGTCCATGATAAATCATGCCAAAAATATCACAAAATCTATCAAATGAGAAATCTATATTGTCACAATATAAATGATGCTTAGACTAACAAATCTATATTAATCTAAACAACCTGAATGAAATTGGTAATGTAAACTATAAAAAATTCTTAGAATAACCAATCTATATTATTCTAAATGACCTAATTGATGATGCGATGGTAATGCAAACTATAAAAGATGCTTAGAATAACTAATCTATGTTATTGTAATATGTCGCATACCTCTCTGAAAGGATCAAAGATGGCTATTGTTGCAGTAGGTCCATGATGAATCATGCCAAAAATATCACAAAAATTTATCAAATGAGAAATCTATATTGTCACAATATAAAAGATGCTTAGAATAACCAATCTATATTAAATTATAAATGACCTAATTGATGATGCATAATGAAATTAATGAACTTAAGAAAAATGAACCTAAGCATTGCACCTTCCATTCTTGAAAATGTTATTCAAGTGTGCCTGAAGGGTCATCTATTTTCTTAAGAGTATCCAATATTGGTTCATGATCAACATTACTAAGTGTCCATAGTTGTTTTGTCTTTGGTCTAGCATGATGCTTCAACAACTTAACATTTGTTGCTATAACAAGGTGCGAATACATGAGAATTGTTTTGTGTTTCTCGCAATCTTCAAATGCAACTATGCCATTCTTTATAACCATAAATGTTCACAACCAAGTTCCTGCAACCACAAATGAACCTGTAGGATACATGACCCCATCATTATCTTCTATCGATTGTGTTAGCTTATGCTTTACCTGCACACATTGAGCCAACCAATAGTCTAATCTCTCTTTCATTCACATGCGGTGCAACAACTTCAAAAACATGTCTTGGATGTAGTAGATCTGAATGCTAGTCGTAATCAACTGAACTTTCCATTGTGTGATTTTTCATGGATATTGTTTTGAGATAATGGAGTTAGATACTGTGGAACCCATGTATCCACCCACTCACTTGACTCGCATTGAATACAACTCTAATAAAAACAAGCCAACTCTCGTGTCCAAATGGTCCATGTGCTTGCATTTGAACTTTGAAATGAATGCATCTTTGAAGAATCTTTGATTGTATGAAAATCCAATCTACATCCCACTGTACACCCTCCTTAATCAACCAAAATAATCTGCGCACTATTGAATCAAGTATCCCTCCCTGTGACAATGCTGAACTACACCAATCAACAATAGAATGTGCATCACTAAATTTTTCTCCTAAAATATTCAATTTCTCCTTAACTGGAGCTCTCTTTACACATGCACCTGCTCCATCATGCTCCTCTTTCCCATGCCCAGCTTCAAAAGAACTCCAAATATGAGGTACACCCCTCTCTACATACATTCTACTCAACCAATAAAACATACGAGCATTCTTGAAATCGCCTGTACAATTATTTGACCAAATGAGATGTCAGCCCAGTGCTATATCATGCTCCTGCAAGAACTCAAAAAAATTCTTGAAACAATGTTGGACATACTCAGATTAGTGAGATCTATCATCGCTCATATAAAAATGATACTCTCTAATTATCTTTCGATCATCCTCTGTACTATTAAGTGAATGTCTAAATGTTATGTGTAAAAATATAGCAATCTAAATGGAATTGTAATACTGAGATTGTACCTTGTTTTGTGGTTGTAATGTGTAGTTTTCTGCAAAATTAACCACTGATATAACAGTGCCAATTGGAATAGAGTCCTTACACATTCTAAATTGTTGATCCAACCACTGAGATCTATGACTATTCCTTGGATACTTGTAGAAAAGATTTTCCTTAAAATCCAAAATAAAATCAACAACATTACATTCTTTTGAAACCAACTCGCATCTAGAACCTTCACCTCCACTCTGCAAAGTATATTTGACTATCTCATATCTCTTTTTCTCAACAAGATTCTTTCCAAATTCATGTTTAGAACCCTCATGAAAAAATTGAACAAACTTTGACAAGTCACCAGATTGTGAGCACTTTCCATTTAAACAATTATTTCTATAGAAAAAGCAACCATCATCTCTAGAACATAAAAAAATATCTAGCAAGTCCCTTGATGATTTCAGAAGATGCATTGCACCACACTCTTGCAAAATTTCATTAGTATGCAAAGTAGAATGGATATAGCATAATGCTTTATGGTACATTGGAAAATCCACATGGTATTTGCAACAAGTATTACAAATTTTAAGAGGAACACAATAAAATGGCTTCAAAACTTCAAAAGTCCTTTGCAAGATTTCCATATTTGGATGTGTTTCAATAAATTTTTTGAACAACATTGTTTGGCTTGATTCCAAGAAATGTTTAGGATGTGGTGTACAGTCTCAATTGCCAATGCTTAACTTTAAAACATCCTTTGCATTGGGTGATACTCTAGAGTTATCATGCCAAAATTGTTGAATTACCTACTTTACATTATTAGTTAGCTTCTTATCAACACGTGGAAGCCTCCTAGAAAAAGCCCATGTATCATTTTGAAGAGGATCATCTATTCTTTCTCTTCTTGCAAGTTCTCTATCCAAAGTTTTACGATTTATGTCAAAATCAATACAAGTTTGTCTGATAAAGCAAGCCTTTTTCAATTGATGTCTTACTAGGGCGGTTGCAATGACTCTCCAAGCAGCTCTCTTATCTTTTTCCTTGTTATTTTTTCCAATAAACTTGAGAGCATTAAAAATATTTTTGACAATAGTAGAATTTTTTTCGGTCTTCTTGTTCACACGAATCTTCAATTTGGCAAGCAAAGGTCTCATCTTATACATGTTTAGCAATTGTACAAAAAGTTGGCATTGCTCGGTCAATGCCTTATCATTAAAATATTGTATGAAAATTCTTCTAGCCCACAACCAAATAGTTCGTGTTGACCTCTTGCCTTCAAAATTGTTTATAATGTTCTCATCAATTTCAAGTGACCATTTAGGGGTTCTTGAAGGTCTTGAGTTTGGAATATGTCTTTCTTCCACACAAGGTTCTTCATTTCTCATGTAATCTGGTGAAACATAATTTACACTTAGTTCAATATTATGTTCAACATCTTCAATTCCAACATTTTCAACTTTAATTTGAATAATTTCATTCCCAATTTCAGTATCATATTCAACATCTTCAAATCCAACATTCTCACCTTGAACATTTTCATTATCAATTTCAATATTTTCATTATCAATTTCAATATTTTCATTCCCAATTTGAATATCATGTTCAACATCTTCAATTCCAACATTTTCAGCTTGAACATTTTGAGTATCAATTTGAACATTTTTATTTCCCAATTTCAATATCATTTTCAACATTTTCACCTTGTACATATTCAATTTCCTCTTCAATTGAAAGACCATAGGGCTTAGATTCACCAATATTTAACATACCTTGTCTTCTCTTCCTATGATCTTCTTTATATTTTTGTCTATATGCTTCAATTTGTTCTTTTGTAAGCTTTCTCTTATGTTTATGCTTCCGATGATTGTTGCTCCCTATTATACCTCATAAAAGATGCTTAAAAATCATTTTTTATGACAAATTTGAGTACAAGATGCTCCAAAAAGTTGATCTTTGTCTCTTCCTATCTAAAACCACATGCTTGTCACCTGCAAAGCCTGCAAAAGGAATGTAGGGTCCATTGGAATGCAAAAATTGGGTCATAAGGGGTTTTGGTATAGCCCACAAAATAGATATCTGACTAAATCCGATATTTGATATAAAAAAAATTTAAAATGAAACAATTTTATAATGTTTTCTAATATTAGGATTTTAGTGCTACAAATCAGATATCCAATTTGTGCATACATAGACCTAATAGTAATTAGAAGGTGGAGGTTGGGCAAGAGAGAGAGAGAGAGAGAGGAGGGTAGAGAGAAAGGGAGAGACAGAGAGGGTAGATAGTTTAAGGGTTTAAGGATTTAAGGGTTAAGGGTAGAGGGCCAAGGTTAGAGTGTAGAGACATAGGAATGAGTGAGAGGGAGAGAGAGACTTGAGAGAGGGAGAGGGGGTAGGAGGGAGAGCCTTGAGAGAGAGAGAGAGAGCTGCGAGATAATTAATTAGGAGGGGGGAGGGTGAGGGAAAGAGGGGAAGAAGTGGAGAGAGAGAAAGAGAGAGAGAGGGAGGGAGTGGGAGAGAGAGAGAGGGTAGATGGCTAAGGTTAGAGTGGAGAGACATAGGAGTGAGAGAGGGAGACAGAGACTTGAGAGAGGGAGAGGGGGTAGGAGGGAGAGACATGAGAGAGAGGAAAGGGAAGTGAGGGGAGAAGGGAAGAAGGGGAGAGTGAGGGAGAGAAAATTAGGAGGGGGAAGGGAGAGGGGAAGAATGAGAGAGAGATAGAGAGAGAGTTCATTAGGAGGGGGGAGGTAGAGGGAAAAAGGGGAAGAAGTGGAGAGGGAGAGACCTGGAGGGAGTAGGAGAGAGATAAAGGGTGGAGAGCTTAAGGATTAAGGGTATAGGGCTAAGGTTAGAGTGGAGAGACATATAGGAGTGAGTGAGAGGGGGTAGGAGGGAGAGGCTTGATAGAGAGAGGGGGGAAGTGAGAGGAGAAGAGGGGGAGAAGGGGAGAGTGAGGGAGAGAGAATTAAGAGGGGGAAAAGGGAAAGAGAGAGAGAGAGAGAGAGAGTTCATTAGGAGTGGGGAGGGAGAAGGAAAGAGGGGAAGAAGTGGAGAGAGAGAAATAGTTCATTAGGAGGTGGGAGGGAGAGGGAAAGAGGGGAAGAAGTGGAGAGAGAGAGAGAGAGAGTTCATTAGGATGGGGGATGGAGACGAAAGAGGTGAAGTGGAGAGGAGAGAGAGAGAGAGAGGGAGGCAAAGGGAGAGGGAGATAATATTTAAATATTTTATATATTAGTAATATATATTAACTAAAATATAGAAATAATATTTAAATATATATTATACATAATAATATAATGTATTATATATTATATAGTTTTGTAAGAGATTATATATTAAATTATAAACTATAAACTATAAATGAGATATATTGTATATTCTAAATCATATATTATAAAGTCTAACATTTTTTAAAATGATATATAAACCAAATCAGATATCGGATATCCTATATTTATTACACAAAATTTATTGCCTAGGGAATAGCCTCGGGTTTGCTTTGGTATTTGGCTAGGAGATTCCAATCCTAAGAAGTCAACACAAAAAGCGTGTTTAACAACTTACCTTGTTTTTCTAGACTTCGCCCATGTGGCTGATGACTTTTTTTTTAACCAAAATTGATGAAATGAAAAGGGTTTGTAGAGGAGATTCTCAACTTTTTTCCAATATAAATTATGCTTTATTTTGAATTTAATAAATTATTATTATTCATTTTCTATTATAATTATGACTAAAGTCCTGATTGATAGGTTGATTGTAAAACATCTATAAATTTCAAACGGTATCATGTTTTTTGAATCTAAAACATGTGTCACATTCTATGCTTCGCATACTATAGGATTAAAAAAAAAAATTCATGAAGTTTTGACCAAGTTAAGGTGGTCAGACATACGAGTTTTTATATTTTTTAAAATTTGTAATAAAAAATTCATAATTAATTATTTACTTGGAAAAAAATTACAAAAAATATGTCACATTCATACATGAGTCCTCTACTTATATATAAAATCTTATAAAAAAATTATTATATTATTATGGTTAGGGTGGTCAGACAGACACCTACTTCTTATTTTTTTCTTGAAATTTAAGTACTACTGCATTGAAATTTCAAATTTTCACCAAATAGATTTTTTTTTTTTTTAAAAACCTAGTTTAGAAACTAAATTAAATTTTCCATAGATTCTATTCTTACATATTTTTGAAATAATATAGATAACTTATTCAAAGTTTTACGTCAAGTTGCCTAACTATGATTTTTTTTGAATTTTCATTGCCACTTAAGGGCCTATTTTTTCCATGATGATCTTGCACATACCCATGAAACTAAAAGAGCAAAGGGTCAACATGCAAAACTCAACTTAAAATCATAATGAAAAACCTTTCCCTGAGAACAAATCTTGCCTATAAATAAGCCAGTTGGTCATCATTAGAAATACACTTTAGATTAAGAGGTATCATTTCAAAAGAATCCTACTTACATATCTTAGACACTCCCATGTTGGAAACCCCATTAGCCATCATGTTTTCTTCACGAAAAACATGTGTGATTTTGATCTTCTCAAGAGAGTTAATAATAGATATCCAGTCATTAATAAAATTGGCAATTGGCCATGAAGGAGGACATTTCATCATGAGACAATTAATCACATTAAGAGAGTCCTCCACTAGCCATAGTTTAGAAACACCTTGTTTCTTAGCCAAAACTAATCCATCATAAGTTGTTGCAGCCTTCGCATAAAAAAACAATTGTATCGTAGAAAATTAGATTCAATCAGTTATGTCTTATTTCACTTGCACACTTATCTGAAAGACATAGGGTATTCACCATACATTTCCCTTGGTAAAGTAGACATGTGATTTCATTTATTTTTATTGTATATATTAGAAGTGAAATTGTTGTTACATAATGATGCACTGAGAAAATAATATATACAAAAAAATGCAAAGATTTTTTTTGAAATTTAACATGCAACCTAGTATGTTGTGCTAAAAGGAATCAAGATTAATTGGGACAAGAAATAAAAATAAAATTTTGATGATTGTACTTAAAAGTGAATAGGATATGAAAAGTGTGGAAAATGATGGTGCTGAAATTGAAAACCCTGATTCTGATGACATTGTTGTTTTATGTCATTAGAGATAAAAGATCACATATAATTTTATATACATAGAAAATGAAGATTTGAAACTAGTAAACTGAAAATGTAAACATTATAATATTTTTCCTTAAACAATACTTTAAATACTCACTTACAGAAAAGGGTGAAGCATTTTTTTTCAAACTTTATTTTCTTTAATAGACATAACAGTAAAAGAATATTTACAAGTAGAATAATATATACATTGTTTCATAGAATATATCTTTACAATGTAGGAACTTCCTTTGTCAGATATTTCAAAACTCCTACACACAAGTTTTGCTTCAGAGCGAAAACACACAAAAGTGTTTCACACCAGCTCAAGGTACAATCATAAATTAATGCATGTTGATTATTTTAGATGGAGATTGGACAAAATCTAGAGCCTGAGCATTCAACTAGGAAAAGAAGAAGATATGTATGTGGACATGGCCCTAAAACTATTAAAGAAACAATTCAAATGAGTGATTGTACAAAGAGAAGCAGATTTATGATTTTATCTTAGAATGTACAAACTTTCTCTATCGGATATTAAAGAAGTCATGTTGGATCAGAAATTGGATAAGCATATTTATTATTTTATCTTTAGAATGTAGGAACTTCCTTTGTCGGATATTTGGAAATTCCTACACTCAGGTTTTGCTCCTGAGCGAAAACACTAGTAAGTTTCTAGACTGGCTCAAGGTACAATCCAACCTGGTTATGACACCGATAGCAATCCAATTTTTCCTGAACTATCCATACCCAAACGTTGCATCACAATCAATTCTTCTTGCACATAAAAATGCCACATATTAACCCCCTCTAAATAAAACTCAAAATACCATGAAACAATGAGTCCCCTATATTAGTAAGTAGGAATTCTATAGGGAATAGTTTGATTTTATACAAGGATGCTCGTGAAAGGAATCTTCGAGTGATAGTGAGTGAGTTGTTTGAGATTGCAGCTGATGGTGCAATATCTAGTCTTAAAGGCAGTTAGAAAAGTAGTAAATGTGCAAGAAAACCATATTGTACACAACAAACAATTCACAATGTTATCCTGCATAATGCCTTAAGTTTGAAGACAAAAAAACATTGTATCTTGATGAAAGCAGTGAACTTAATGGTCAATTGCTATAAACCATGATTTTAAAACATTCTATTGTGCTTATGGAGGCAAAATTTTAAGGAAATCGGTGAGTGGTGGTTTGGAACAATCGTAGGTATGGAGTTTCTTTATATGCATACTATGCAGTCTAGCTTAAGACAACCTTCTTAGAAGAGATTGAAGACTTGGATTATGGAACTCAAGAGTTACCATGATAAAGATTAAAGCAAGGACTCAGATCTATTTAAAATCCACTATCATGAAGATATTAAAGATGTCAAATGCAAAACCATAGCAGCTGGAGTAATGAACACAGTACGAAAGAGGATGGTGTGCTAGGGTAGATTTAGGAGATCTCCACATTATCTAAACACAAGAAAATACATCATTTATTTATTTTTTAAAATTAAAAGAAATTATTCTAAACCCTATATAGGACACATTGATACTTCAAAAGCATCTAATTTATTTTTTTAAATTAAAATAATTCATCCTAAACCCTATATAGGATACATTGATACTTCAAAAGCATATGAAGGAATTTGAGATTGTGCAAATGTATGTCAATTAAATAATTGGATTACAAATAGAAGCAAGAACATTGTAACCCTTGTTGATTAGAGCAGGAATGAGATAAACAATAATGAATCCTATGTCTCCTATCATGCACATCTCCTTACCATTATCTATCATTCTTTATTGAAAAAATTCTCCATTTTGGTGGGCAACACCTAAAAATAAGGTTTCAACAAAGGTTTTATTGTATGTTTATTAAAATGAAAACTCCATTCTAGCAGGCTATGCCTGAAAATAAGATTTTGACAAATTTTTTAGAGTATGTTTATTAGAGTTTTAGAGTATTTTTGTAGGCTACATTCAAATGATTTATTAAAATGGATTGTGACTAACATGATTTGTTGCATTTAGTGTTGTAAATTGTAATGATGCCTTGATTACCATACTACCGCCATCTCTTATTAGACTTGTTGTAGTATGGTGGTGTTCTGCCCTTCCCTTTTGCTATTTACCACTCTACCACTAAGTACTCAAGGCTTCTTGCTATAGGTTTATGGTGTATACCACTTTATCACATATGTTGCTCACCTTCTCGGTGGTATAGCAGTGTATACTTTTGATCATTACTTGAAGAGTGTTGATGAGACAATCTTATTTGTCTTACCGATATTCAATGTCTCATCGACATTAGATCTTATGTTCCTCTGATATTGGTTGCCGGTGTTGATGAGACAAGTTAATATCTCTTGCCGATATGCTATTGTCTCATCGATATTTTCCTTTGGTGGTATTTCTTTATATATCAGTGTAACTTTTCCATGTCGAGAAGACTCATGATTATTGTTGTGGTATGGCGGTGTTTTTCTCTTCCCTTCTATTGTTTACCACACTACCACCTTGCTCAAGGATTCTTGTTGCAAGGTTGCGGTGTATACTGCTCTACCACATATGTTGCTCACCTTGTCGACTATATAGCGGTGTATGATTTTGATCATTACTTCAGGAGTGTCGATGAGACAATCTTATTTGTGTTACCGATATCTCAATGTCTCATCGACATTACTTCATTATATCCAAGAGTTGTGTTTCATCAAGCACTTGTAGATATACCTTGTCGATGTAACGTAAGTGATTCTCTCTTTGATATGCCCATATCTTGTTGACATTTCACTATTTTACATTGTTGATGAGACATATAAATAAGTCTCTTCGACATAGGGGTGTCCAAACTAGTGATAAACCCGAAGCTAAACTCGAATATAAAGTCAAAGCTAAAAAGTAGCACTAAAATCGAAGCTAAACATGAAGCAAAATGTGTCACTAACATTGGTGCCACACTTGAAGCCAATATCAATGCTAAAGGTGGTACTAATGTTGGCACAAAGGAGCACCAAAATTAGCACTGAATTGTCCTAATCAGGGAAAATAAATTCCAAAAATAGCACCATCCATATAAATAGCACCAACGTTTTCAAATAACTGGTAAAAAATACATTAAAACAGTGGGTGTAAGCAAAAAAATGGAGCAAAAAATGGAGAAAATCACAAGGATTTGTTGTAGTGCAAGTAAATCCCAACATATCAGCCATGCTTCTTGCTTCTTTGTTGAACATAGGTGATCCCAAGGATGAGGCAAAGTTACTATGCAAGAAGCTAATCTATAGTTAGTTTTTAGGGGCATTGGGGACATACTACAAAATGTGGAGGATGGACATAAAATTTTACTCTCAAGAGATTACTACATGATTAGTAGAGGGGGGCATGCTTTGGGATGATTTCTGCTCATTTTTTGTGACCACCCAACTAAGTTGCAAGGGAATAGGAGTGGGGTGATGTGTGGGATGTTACAAGTATGAGAAAGTTTGGTGGTGTTGTCATTAATGTTTTCATTGATGTTAAAATAGTTCAGTATGTTGCATATTGTGCATGTATAGTTGAGATTTTGTGAGTACATGGAGCTATACTTATGATGTTGCAATTTTTTTGAAATGATGAGTTTCCAAGTGCTTTTGAGAAAATTAATAAAGATGGAGTTGAAGTTATGTATGAGTTTAGAATGTTCTCTGGTATGTGCTCCATGTTTATTTTGTGTTAATTCTATGCTTTTCTGGATCTGAAGGGTTACTGTTGGTGATCTAATGGTAATATCTACTAATTTGTAGCTTCTAGTTTGATGGAATATGAAAGTCGAGTTCGCCTATGTGTGAACTATTTTGGTAGAGTTGGTTATCTATGGATTGGGAGAAATGTTTCTACTCTGCAATCCTCTGCTATTTTGTTTTCATTCTTCTAGATCTGGAATATTTCTTATAATGGTGTTCTTTGGGTTCTAGAAAAAGTGCTTGTGGTTTGGTGATCCAAAAGTTGAGTTTCAAAGTTGTTTTATGTGTTTGGATGGTCTAGATGGACTGATGGAAGGGGTTATGTGTTCGAAGGTTGTTACAATTGTTTCTGATGTACCTGAAGGAACCTAAGAAGTGTTCTCATGCATAATGAAGAGTGTTGCGTCATTTGCATGTTATCTTCTTGCTAGGAAGTGTGTACTTCGATGTTCATTTGTGTTTTCATTAGGTTTGTCTAACCTAGTGTTTACACTTCATATGAAGAATTAAAATTTAATTAAGGAAGCATGTGGTTGATTTGAGACATTGTTTTTGGTCTTGGTTAAGTGTTTAATTGGTCCACTCTCATTCCTTTCCATCGCAGGAATGTTGAGTTGTTGACCTAATTTGAATTTATGAAATGAAGCATATTTGGGAAACCTTGGAGAAAGTTTCTAAGGTTGAAGATGGTATAAATGCAAGTTGAAGATTCGAAGGATTAAAATATACACAAGTAACAAAGTAAGCCACAAGTGAAGAGTAGAAGTGTGTGAAAGTGAGTTGAGGCAGTAGTACTTCATTGCATTAGATTCTTGAAAGCAGTGAGTTGAAGGTTTCTGCAGTCTTTTATTCAAGGCTCTGAATGTGTGTAAATTGTTGTGGTGGATCTTTTTGTTATATTTTGTATCTATAGGCAATGAGCCTTCCTATTGGACAATGAGTCATTATAGTCAATGATCATTTGTATTTGGCCAATGATCCTTTTGTATGCAATTTTTCTATCACTTTATATTGTGAGTTAATCATCACCATGGTTTTTCCCTCATTGGGTTTTCTACATAAAATTTGGTGCTCTTTTTGTTGATTTTGCTTTCTGTTATTTGTATTTCATGTTCATACTTAATAACAAAACAATGTGATTGTGAAGTTAATAGGTTTTTTAAGTTTTGTGTTTAAATTTGGTGACAATTGACTCACCCCCTTCTCATTTTTCCTACACCTTTTGAAAATTTGTATTAGAGCTTTAGTTCCTTGGTGTAGAGTTTAACTACTTAAGGAAGATCCGATGACGCATAAGTTGGTGATCCCTATGTTTGATGGATATGATTACAGTGAATGGAAAGTGTAGATGAGAGGATATATTATCTCTCTTGGTTACAATACCTGGAAGGCTATTGAGATGAAGTATGTTATTCCAATGAGTGGTCCTACTACTGCAGATGAGGTTTCTGCTTATGAGGAGAATGAAAAAGTGAGGTATGCTATCTTCAATGCTCTATCTAAAACTAAGCGAACTAAGGTTCTTTCTCTGGACACTACAAATAAAGTTTTGAAGAAGTTAGAAGAGTTGTATGAAGGAAATGAAAGAGTAAAATTGACAAAGAAGCTAACGACAAAGCATAGATATGGGAATTTGAAAATAGAAGAAGGGAAGATTTTGCAAGCTATTTCCAGAGGGTTGAACTTGTAGCAAATGAAGTAAGAACCAAAGCTGAACGATGAAGATATAATTGACAAGATTTTAATAACCCTACCTAAGTGTTATAGTGATAAGATCTCGGTTATTGAAGAGATGTATGATCCTAAGAAGTATACAAAAGAATATTTATTTGGCACCTTGAAAAAGTTTGAGATGAGAAAGTTTGGAAAGGATAAAAAGACAAACTACATTTAAAGCAACAAAGACTGAGGATGATCTAGATAGTGATGGTTCTGATGAGTTGGAAGAAAATTTTACTAGAAAGTTAAAGAAAGGTACCTATAAGATAAAGGTATGTTTCCCTTTAAATGTTTCAATTGTGGTAATATTGGTCATTATGCTTCAAGATGTCCAAATTGAGTTATACATAAGAAGAACAAGGATTATAAAGATAAGGATAGAAAGGATAAGAAATATAAGAAGCTATATTATGTTAAAGAAGAAGTGAGATCTTTGATGATGAATTTGATTATGAGGGCGATGATAGTGAATGCTTATTTTTAGCTTTGGAGAATAAATATATGTCTACTAACCTTGGGAAATATGCAATAAAGAATGTTTTAGAGAACAAAAAGAATGAGATGGAAGATACTTTGGTCACCACCTTTCATGCTCGATAGGATGAAGACTACTGGGTGATTAACAGTGGATCCTCTAATCACATGATAAGAGATAAAAGTAATCTTACTAAACTTGAAAAATATGATGGTGCTTTGGTCATGTTTGGTGATGATTTAGGAGAAAAGATTGTTGGGAAAGGTACAATTTGTTTTGATGAAATACACAACACTGATGATCTATATAATGTAAAGGGTTTAAGGCATAACCTTTTGAGTGTTGGAAAAATGTGTAGAAATTTTTTTTAAATTGTGTTTCAGAATAATACCTATGAGATTAGAGAAAGATCCATAGATATGATTGTTGCAGGAAGGAGAACTCATTGAAACATCTATCAACTTAAGGGTGTGGATGGTCAATGCCTTGTATCTCAAGTTAATGAAAGTTGATTCTGGAATTGGAGAATGGGACATGTAAACTTTGATAATCTAGTTAGAATTAGTTCAAGAGATTTTGTATGAGGTTTTCCTACAATCACAAGGCCTGCTAGTACCATTTGTGGAATTTGTCAGTTTGGGAAATAGACAAGAAGTAGTTTTAAGGGAAAAGATCAATCTACTACTGAAATGTTGGAATTAATTCATATAGATCTCTATGGTCTGACTAGAATAGTAAGCCTAAATGGTGACAATTATTTCATGCTCCTTATTGATGATTATTCTCGAATGACATGGGTTTATTTTCTTAGAGAGAATACATAGACTCTGGATAGGTTGAAAGTGTTCAAAGCAAGAGTGGAAAATGAAGTGAACCTAGGTATAAAATGTTTGAGATTTGATAGAGGTGGAGAATTTGTTTCTAGTGAATTTAATACACATTGTGAAGAGCATGGCATAAAAACACACTTCTTTGTTCTGTGCAAGTCTAGAGATCCCGTTGGACATATTTTTGTTCATTAGTGTTTGGTGGCCAACTCAGATGATATAACGTGTCATGGATATTCGAGGAGTGTTTAACTCAAATTTTTTTGTGTTTGAGCATTTTGGTTTGGGTCTAAGATAAGTTGTGGCTGACCATTGTGGAGGCGCATTGAATATCATTCATGATTTGAGCTCAAAGTTGTAAATATTTTTAAGTTTTATTGAAGCTGACTTGTTGCGATTAAATTCTTGGTTGCAGATATATATAAATGATCAATTATATCATTTTGGTGTCTGTAAAATGTGTATCGATGTGTGTTACAAATATTAGATGGGTGATTGAGTGATTACACACAATTTCACTTGTGTATTAAATATTTTGTGATGTGAGTTAGATAAAAGCAGAGCAGAAGCGCAAAATTAATCAGAAAGATAAAAGATCAACTATTGAGCCTAATCGAAACTGTAATCAAGCATTAGTAGATGCTACTCTCTCAATTCATTCTTTTTGATCTAATCCAAATCTTTGTAAGGTAGTGCACCTTTCTATTTTGAGCAGTGAGCTCTAGGTAGTGCGCCTAAATACAAGTGCATTCCCACATTGTAATTTTCCTTTTGAGTATACTTAGATTGACCATATTGTAGATTTTCTATCCACTATGGTTTTTCGCCTAACAAGGTTTCCAAGTAAAAATCCTTGTGTTATGGTTTTGTGGTGGTTTTCTTTTTGTTCATGCATATTTCTTTTGGCTGAATGTTTTAAATGGGTTAAAGATCAGAATAATAAATTTACTTTTTGCACAACAATGATTCACCCCCCTCTCACGTTGCTTGTTTCCAGCAATCTGATCCATTTTTTTGGTTTTCCAACCCTATGCTTAGGACTTCATTACATCTCATATGACACCAAGTTAGGAGTTCCAG
This sequence comes from Sequoia sempervirens, assembly GCA_007258455.2. NCBI lineage: Eukaryota > Viridiplantae > Streptophyta > Pinopsida > Cupressales > Cupressaceae > Sequoia > Sequoia sempervirens. Next base: position 11,585 of record VDFB02221896.1, on the reverse strand, counting down.
TATGGATTGAGTTTCTTGGTCTACCTTTGCCTTGCATTTTTTGTAGCATATTGCTTCCTCCCTAGGGAGAGTTATTTGTGTTGAACTAGATAGGTCCTTTCACAAGATTTGAAAGATTCCATTGATATTCAAATTGGTACTTTTAGGAATACCCATAAGGCCACTTATTTTAATCTATAAAATAATTGTTATTGGTGTCATTTTGTTGACCATAAGATTAAGGACTACCTTGTAGTCACATGTACTCAATCTCTGCCATAGGAAGCTAAAAAACCCCATCAGGAAGAAGGTGTTTCCACCAAACTAAAGGAAAAATGGACAATGGTTACCAACCAGAAAAAAATGGTCCAATGGTTTTGGGGTGGTTACCAAAACCCCTGAATTGATAAAGGAATTTTCAAACCCTTTTGTGAAGGCGAAGGAAACCAAATGGTTTCTACTAGTAATCCAACTCAGCCAAGGCTTTTAGCTATGCCTCAACCTACCTCGGTTATGATAACTTATCCAACTAAGTCTCCTCCCATGTTGAGAATCCATAGGAGATCTCACAGTCCTTCTCAACCTCTTGAAGAAGGAGAATATGTTCAAGAAAAATGGAGACATTCGTGTCCTACCATTTAGATTGGGTAAGTCCCACCAAATATTTTTCAGAATCACCATTCCTCTCTAGAAGAGCTCAACTTTGACAAAATGGTGGAGTTTCCAACATGAATTTTCTTTCCTCGAATGTTCAAGGTCTCACATATTGACAAACCTCTCTAGGAAGTATTCTATTAGGGATAATCTTTAGAAATATGATAGTATATTGATGTTTTGTGTCTTTAGGAAGTGAAAGTTGGTTTTTTTCTCCCTTTGGCTTGCCACTTTATTTGGCCAGCCAGTAAAATGTTTTGTATTGATCATGAGGTTGAATGTGGAGGTGCAGTCACCCTTTTTCCCCCACACTGTCACACTTGTGTGGTTGATCATGGGTCTGAACCCACACATCAACTCATTTGGATTAGATGTTCAACATTGATAATCATTCCTTTGGGATTATTAATGTTTATGCTTCAAATAATGTTAATGAAAGATCTTTCTCTGGTGATGGATTGTCGACTCATTCCTAGTTGCTACTTGGCTGCTTTGTGGGGATTTCAGTAAGGTTGCTATGGCATATGAAAAGGATGGTACTCTACCATTTCGATGGGAAACTAGTGGAAGAGAGGCCTAGTTTTACATGCATAATAAATTCGGTCTTTCAATCCCAATATTGGTCATCACCACTCTCATTCTCTCTAGCACACTTGGTGAAATTTTTGAGCTAGGTCTGATAGGATATTTAAACACCTTGATCATGCTATGATATCAACTCAATATTTTTTTTCTTTTTCCAGCTCTTCTCCACTTTCGGTTAAGCCATTAGTGGATGTGACATTGTCAAACCACTTTCCCATTTTTTTTGCATTGAATGGGAATTAAGGCAACCTAGTGCTAGTAGGAACCATTTTTTCTTGAATACCTCTCTACCGAGTCACTAGCCCACACTAGCCCACATCAACACTATTTGGAATTTGAAGTGTAGACTACCCCACTCAACTAGCTGGATCAAGTGGTGGAATGATGCCATCACTCATACCACAAGGTTTCTTTAAATTTATGGGTGTTAGCTAGCCATTTTTTTGCAAATAGTATTATGAAGCAACTTTGTACTTCCACTGAGGCTTTGATGGCTAACCCATTCTCCCATTCTCTGCAAGTCAGGGTTGTTGAGTTAAGACATCAATAGCAAGTTGCTAATAATTATGTGGCCATAGGGGTGCAAATCAAGGTCAGATTACACTGGCTTAAGATTGAGGATCGTGCCTTGAAAGAATTTTTTGGCTCTTTGAGCCAAATATTCCTCATCTAACATCAAGTGAATCAAAGAGAGAAATAATGTGTTTGCAACACTGCCTACTATTCTCCAAGCATTTTTTAAGCACTATGATCAAGTTTACGTAGCCCCAGATTATACACCTAAGCAGAATAATATGCTCCAAGATTGTTGTGCTATTGTGTCAAATAGGATTTCCTCAACCCACAAATTTTTTTGTGAGAATTTTCTCACAATTAAAGAGATCAAAGAAGATGTATGCACTATGGTTGATGAAAAAGACCTAGGAATTGATGGGTTCCTATGTGAATTCTACAAGGCCCTTTGGGATTGTGTGGAGAAGGATCTACATAGAATTTATCTTGAAGCTTTTCATTCTAATTCCATAGGTAATCTTATCAATAAAGGAAATAGAAAATTCATACCTAAAAATGGTGATCCCGAGCATATTTGTAACTCATGACCCATCAAAATCCTCAATGTTTCCCACAAAATCATTGTTAAAGCCCTTTCTTTCAAAATCTGCCATCTTTTATCTCAGATTGTGTGCCCCAAACAAATTGGTTTTATTAAATCCAATTTCATCTTAGATAACATAATTGTTGTCTAAGAAGGCATGGAATGGGCGATATGCTTTAATCAAAAGAATTTTTTTTCTCAAAATTTATTTTTCCAAAGCTTATGATCACATAGAATGGCCCTTCATTTTAGCTATGATTTTTACATTGGAATTTAGCCCAAATTTCATCTAGTTTGTGAAAATTTTGGTCTACATAGCTTTAGCTTGCATCACCATTAATGGCTTCTAGTCCCAATCCTTTGGTTTGTTCCACTCAATTCATCAAGGCTGCCTGCTTTCCCCCTCACTTTATGTGTTAGTTAATGAGGTATTTGGGTATCTTCTTGCTCATTTTGTTTCCTAGGGGCTTGTTCAAGGGATCTCCTTGTTGAATTCGCCAACTAAACTGGTCAATAGCCACGTTGCCGATGATTCCTTCCATACTTTACTAGAAGAAGAAAGTAAATTTAAAGCTACTTTGTTTCTACCATTCAGTGACACAAAACCTTGTGTTATAGACAATTTTGTTGGTGTCAATAAGTATTTTACTTATTATACTTTACTTAAGCTTACTTAGGGAATGTATATCATTATAGGTTGCACTTGTGACACCTAGTTATTTGCATCTTGCATCTAGGTTTTTGCATGCATTGAGAGATATGAGTTGGAAACTTAGGGAAGTGTGTGTAGGAGAAATTCCACTCTTTGTGGTGTGATCTAGTTATCACCTTTTTATCTCCACTTTTCATGGCATGATAATTCCACCTTTGGTGGGTGATCCACCTTTCATGGAATTATCTAATATTTCTCTCTACCTACCCTACACATGATTGGTACATTGTCTCATTCATGGCCCTTCAATGTGTCCTAGCTTGTCTTTATAAGCAAGCCTTGTACATGCTTGTAATTGTCCATCTTCATGCATATTGAAATACAATATTCATATTCTCTCATATTGTCTCTCTCTTTTGTGCTATGTTTAGTTTCTTGATCTTATTGTTGCTTTTCATATTTTCTTACAAATTTGTTCTTCATAGTCCTCTCTGGATTCAACAATATGGGTGGAAGTGGGTTGCTCTTGGTAAAATATTTGTATTTCTCTGCATCCCTTTCACCTTCCAAGCCTCTTATGGTGATCTCTAACAAGTGGTTCTATCTTAGATTGAGCAAAAATTAGCTTTATGGGTTACCAAGCTACTCTCTCTAGCTAGTAAATTTCAACTGTGCTCCAAAATATTCATAGCAACTCATGTGTATTACTCCTCATGATGGGCCCCTTTTGAGGTCTTTTATGCTAAGCTAAAAAAACTGCTCAGATATTTTCTTTGGGCCTCTTTTGAGACTCATCAATGCTTTCACTATGTTTAGGAGTATTACTACCTCCTAAGAGATTCTAGTGGGTTTGGCCTTCTTTCCACTCAGCGACAAAGGATTTCTCTTTGTGTATAATGGATTATCAAAACTCTTACTGGCAATGAGGCCTAGAAAATCCTCCTCAAGCATTGTATTGAAATGAGTTATCTTGACCATAGATGTTCTTGGAAGGGAATTGGCTTTCAAATCCTTCTTTTTATGAGGGATCCATTTCAGGTTTTGGGTACCTATTTTTCCCATAGAATTTGGCATACCTAGGAGGTGGTCGAGCCTTGGCTTCACTGGTCTAGGACTAGATTTCATGATGGGCTCTCATTTAATTACTAGAATATTTGGTGGTCTCATCTTTTTTCCCATGCAAGTTTGTTGCTGGCCAAGCTTCCTTGGCTTAAGGCCCTCAGATTCCACAAGAAGGGTATCCAAACCCATCAAGATTTATTTCATAGACCCACCATCAATATTTTCTCATGGGAAGTTTTTTGTGCCCAGTTTATTTTTCAAAACCATGATCATGAAACTTATAGCGGCCTAGTGAGTGTCATTCCAGTTGATATGCTTTATAAGGTGGGTATCCATTCCACCAAGCCTTAGTGGAAAGACTAGAAATGGTATCTAGACACTCCCTTCAGAAATTACAAGCCTTAACTTGGTTATCAATGGATTTCACCTCATTTTCCCATGATTGACTACTTGAACAAGAGATAGAACCTCCAATTCTTGGTATCTATTTGACACAAAATATTTTCTGATACATGGTCTATAAGTGTTGATCCAAAGCTTTCCCACTTTTATGGTGTATTCATTTCCAATACTTACTAGTGGGGTCTGAACTTTCTCGTTGGGGATCGAGGACCCTCATTGCTCATTTTGTGGGTAGGATGAGTCATTTAAGAATCTCTTCTGGCTCTATACCAAAGCTAAGCAATTATCAAATTTGATTCATGACATCTTTCGATGATTTTGGCCAGAGCCCTTCTCCTAGCAATTGGTTTTTCTAGTGAACTCTCCCAGGCTCCCCACAAAGTATGCTCATATTTGGAACACTTTCAAGGTGGAAATAATTTTTAGTATATGGAAAGATACAAATTTGTACATATTTTCTCATAGCTAGATTGATAAATTTGTTTCTTTATATTCTAAATCTATTATTTTCTCTAATGTTCTTTTACATATTCAAGTGCAAGCAAACAAAGTTGTGCTTGAATTTTCTCACTTTTAGGAGATTATGGACCACTAGGGAAATGCCCCTTACATTGTGGCTCACGTTCCTTCCTCTCCCACTTCCCGATATGGCCAGTCACCTTCATGAGGTTGGTGGAGAAGTGGCTCAGCCAAGGATTTTTTCCCCCATTTTTAGACTCCTCATTGCAGCTCTCACCCTCACAGGTGATTGCCATCTCCTCCTTCGTGAGCTAACCTAGGGTGGCCTTATGGAGGAGTAGTGGGGGGTGGAAATGAAGCTTCTAGGTAGCCTTCTGGTGACACTTGTGGAGGTAGTTTTGGCTGGCCCACTGATACTTCTATGTGGCTCTCGTGGTTAGACTTCGAAATTTCACCTCATCATGAAGATAAAGATAAAGAAAATGAGAAAGATGATGATGGTTTGGCTCCTCCTGACATCACTTTGGAGGTCCCTCATTTTTGAATGGGAAAAATAGGATGGTAGGGAATTGCCACCCTCTGTTAGCACTTCTATGGTAGCTTAATGGCCTATTTTATTTGTTGTTTTTGGAATGTTTCCTAATTTCTAGGCCTTGCCTACGTAACTTTGGTTTTTTGGGATTTTCCCATGTGACTCTCAGAGTGAGCCTTCTTACCACCCACATTTTTTTGTGAATATGTGTATTTTATCTTTTCTTTAATATAGATATTAATGCCTATTCATCCAAAAAAAAATTGATGGATCATGAAAATAAAAAATCAACTTCCCTCTTTAAAAATAGCAAGTTGGAAGTATTTTTCTCAATGTGACTACATATAGGAGTATTACTTCCAGAATATCTATGGTAAGATAACACTCTAACAAACATTGGAATTGTGAATTTTTGTAGAATGCCAACATGTTGCTTGAACATTCATGCATAGAGATTCCATTCAAAAAAATAAAACTCAAAAAGAAAATAACATCACAAAATTTCCAAAATTATGAGGTCTTAGTGTTATCATTTCGTAATTAAAAAAATTTATATCAAAGAACTAAAGAGAGGATGTGATGTAGTGAAAAATTGCAAGGGTGCACAATTTTCAACACTACAACAGTAACTAGTATGCTTTTGAAATTACTCCAATTTTAACCTTGGTGATATTATTATATAGATGTGTCCCTCATATTTTATTGTAATCAATATTTCTAGATAATGCAATTAGTCTTTCCTTTAAAGTGTGGAGTTTTTTTTTCTTCAAAGGGATTTCCCCACATAAACCTTGTGTTATGGTATAATTTCTTGTGTATTATTTTTTCTAACTACAACTTAGGTTACTTTTTTTTCACATACATACCCTTATAGATTAGTATAGGAAGCACATTTTTCACCTCTACTTCCTTTCACATACTCTATACTATTTAGTCTATAAGATCCAAATACACCTTGTATTCTTGGTTATGTTTTTCCTTATCTAGAATGTCATTGAGTTTCTATGTTGTAGTTATTTTACTAATGATTCCCATTATGAATAACTTGGTTGTGGATGAATTACATTGATTTTTTATACTTGATTAAGCATTATTAAATATAGGAGAGAGGGTAACATCTACTATTATCAATATTTTTTCATTGCATCCAAAATCTACACAATTTTCATTAATTATAAAGTCAATATAATGATGATACAATGTATTCAAATATTCCCTAATAGGATCTTTTCAAGGCCTTCATAAGATCAAAGGAACTTGTATAAATTTTTATGGTTGTTGGTTTGGGGTGTCTACTCAATTTTGTAGCTTTGTTAGTTCATAGTGCTAATTGGATGTCTTTTTCTTTGATGAACCATTCTTTGTAACCTCAACACCTACATATATAATTTATTGGCTCAATTTTACCTTTAATTATTCTAATTTCTTTAGTAATGCACTTTTAGTGTCTCTTTTAGTGACCATCTAGTTATTTATTGTAGCTAACTTAATATTTCCTTCAATAAAATTCACTTGAATATCCTAGAGCCACTTTTCTTTAACATATTTAGATTTGATGGTATTCTCTATAAATGGAGTAGATTGGCCCTTTAGTGCCTTAATTTTTATTTATAATGCCTTGATTTTCAATTTAACATGTTCTATCTTGGTACACGTTGATTTTTTTATCAATTTATATTAATAATTTGTCAATTGGCTTTGCACTCTCATGAAGGAACTCACCTCTATCTATTCTTGATGTTGATGCTTATTGGATTCATTTGATAGTCACTATCTTGCACTTATACTTAAGGCTTATCTACTAGAGGAGTAAAATATGTAAAATTCATGGCATCATGCACAAGTCAATATCTTAATTTTCACCATCTTTATTGCTAGTATATCATCTTGTTTTTATTTATTTTTAATTTCCTATTTTGGAACTCAACCTATATATATTGCATCTATTGTTAATAGAGCTCTAGGTCCCTTGTGATGGTCACATTTTGAGGATATTGGATGGCCTCTAGGGAGAAATAGGGATTGATGACACTACTACTTGTGTAGTAGAAGAAGGAGGTGTAGCTTGGAGATGATAGACATTTGAAAATGTGCCTCTAATTTGTATCCTAATATTTACATTTATTAGTTATTTGTTTTTATTAATTATTATGTGTAAGATGTAAGGAAATCTTAGGTGGAGAACAAACTCTCCTAATGCCAAAACCTCAGGGAGGAATGTAGAGGTTACTTTAAATTTTTCAATTATAGTCCAATTAAGATACTCATGAAAAAAATAATAGAAAAGAGAAATGAAGACATACACAATTGGACACCAGATTTACGTGGGAAAACCCTTACGGGGGAAAAACCCACCACACCACTTGAAAAGCCTCTTTGTATTATAGTAACCAAAAATTACATACAGAGATTGACTTCACTTTCTGATGCCAATTTTTACAGCAACATAATTTTTTGATCAACCTTGTACAAAAATTCTCTCATAAACATCCAATGAACTTACACAAATCAATCTATATTCAATCAAACAACACTATCACTCATCAAACTATACATCATTGTCGACCATTGTAGAGCATAATCATTTTTCCTCACAATCTATTCATCTTCCACACAAGAATAGTCACAATATTCCAACTTCCAATGGTTCACATTTCACTTCTCTCATTGGCCCAAAATAGACCACATAGGATAGTCATTTGGTCAAAATGGTTCAATAAAATCACATGTTGGTGAGACACTAGACCGTGTCTCCCCAATGCCAAAATTCCCGATCACAGAACCATCGACATGACCATCACTATCAGCAACACCCTGAGAAGTCATATAGATCTTCCAAGTCTTCTTGATGTCACAAAGAAAAAAAACTATTATCGGCAAGAGTCATCACCATCGACAAGAGTCATATCCAGTGCAAAACCATCGACCAAACTCACTCCATTGAAAATACTTCTCACTGATATCCATCTTGGACCTATCAGCAAGACCATTGTTGTCGCTAGGAGTCTTATAGAACCTTTATGTCACACTGATGTTGATTATGCAGAGTTGTCAGTGAGACAAGTGCTATCGACAAGAGCTCATACTGAACAAAGATCCATCGATGAGAGGAATACCATTGGCAAGAGGTCATACCGAATGCACATGCCTGTTGGCGAGAGAAACATCCATCAACAAGAGATCATACCAAACTCAAACCCATTAGCGAGAACAAAGGTATCGACAAGATTTCTCACCGAATGCATACCTGTCAGTGAGATAAACACTGTCACTTAGACTCTTATCGAGCCTTCATGTCACCCCGATGACATTAGTCACTAAGAGTCTCCCCAATATTCACTAGGAACCAACCCATCAGAAAGAGATCTGCCATGACGGAATGAGATGGGAAACTCACAGCGATAGACATGTCTTTCCGATGACTCCAGTCGACAAGAAGGATCCAAAGTCTCAGTGACTTTGAGCTTTTGAACATAGCTGCTGGTCGATATGACATTTAGAGGGTCTTACTGATTTTTCTCTTTTAGGAGTTTCATATTAGTACTTGCTTGAGGCACATTTTCCAATAATCTCCCACTTGACGAAGATCTTACTGACACCTCTAGAGCACAAGAAAACTACTAAAATTCATGGACACTAAGGCCCATCGAACTGGCACACCACTTGTACTTGTCTGTGCTCACTGGTTTCATCAATGCATCTACAACATTTTCTAGAGTATCCACTTTTTCTAAAGAGACCTTTTCATCCTCCACCATATCTTATAGAAAATGATACTTCACATCAATATGTTTTGTCCTGGCATGGAAAGTAGATTTTTTTCCCAAATAAATAGCACTTTGACTATCACAATAAATTGTAATTTTCCTTGCATCAAACCCAACGTTAGAACACAAACATTTTAACTAGATTGCTTCTTTACAGGCATGTGTTGCTACCATGTATTCTACCTTTGTAGTGGAAAAAGCAACTATAGCCTGCTGCTTACTCATCCAACTAACTGCACCACCATTCATCATGAAAATATATCCACTAGTGGATCTTTTGTTATCAATGTCCCCTGCCCAATCATAATCCACATAGCCTTGAATGTTGAGAGTCCTCTGTGATTCAAAAAAAATTCCATGGTAATGCAAAGCATATTCTAAAGTTCCCTTCAAATATCTAAACACTGTTTTCACAACATCCCAATGTGTCCTTCTAGGATTTTCCATAAAACGACTAAGTACTCCCATTGCTTGGGAAATGTCTTGCCTTGTATAGACCATTGCATACATTAAACTACCAACTGCACTAGCATAAGGCACTTTGGTCATGTCCTCTATCTCAGTAGGAGATTTTGGATAGTCTTCAATAGATAGCTTTGTTCCCTGCAAAACTAGAACAACTAGCTGCTTACACTCAGTCATACAAAATCTCTCCAGAACAGTATTAATATACTTACTTTGACTGAGCCAAAGTTTTCTACTCTTCCTGTCACTAGTTATTTCCATTCTCAGAATATACCTGGCTGCACCAAGATCTTTCATTTCAAACTTTGTAGACAACTGAGATTTTAGATCATAAATAACTTACTATTGCTTATGAACAAAATATCATCAACATAGAGAGCAATAATAAGAACACGATCATTTTTAGCTTTGTAGTACAAACAATGATAAGATTTCAATCTTACAAATCCCAATGACAAAACAACGGGTCAAACTTCTGGTACCACATTCTAGGAGATCTTTTTAATCCATACAGAGACTTTTTCAACTTGCAAAACCAAATTTTCTTTAGCTTTTTCCACAAAGTGCTCAGGTTGGGACATGTAAATTTCTTCTTCAAGGTCACCATGAAGAAATTATGTCTTCACATCCATCTATTCAATCTCTAAGTCATATGTTCTTGCAAGTGACAAAAGAAATCTGATAGACATCAGCTTAGCTACATGAGAAAAAAATTCTCCATAATCAATTCCCTTTACCTGGGAACACCCCTTTGCAACCAACCTTGCCTTATACTTTTCCACACTGCCATCCAAACCTATTTTCTTTTTAAATACCCATTTGCAGCCAACAAATTTTTTGCCTTTAGGAAAGGGCACCAAACTCCAAGTATCATTCTTTTCTAATGATAACATTTCTTCATTCATGGCTTCCAACCAAGATTTTGAATCAGACATTCTAAATGCCTCTTTCATAGTCCTAGGCTCATCAGTGCTAGATATTAAAGCATAGGCACAAGTAGAATCTAACAAAGAAAACCCATACCTATTAAGTTGCTTTCTTTCACATGTTGACCTCCTCACAGGTTGAGGCTGAGGTTGTTGTTCTTCTTCAAAACTCTCAGAACTACTTGAGCTCTCCTTAGTTTCAAGTACATTTTGAATTTTCAATTCCTCTTTATCTGGTGTCAGAGGAATTTCATCTCTATTATTTTTATTTTTTTATTTTGTTTGACTCCAGATCCAAATTAGAAGGCTTCAGCTCATGAAAAATAACACTTCTACTATATAGAACCTTCTTCGTATCAAGATTCCAAAGCTTGTATCCTTTTATGCTAGCACTATAACCAATAAAAATACATTTAACAGTCTTGTTTTCCAATTTATACCTTTTTTCATTCAGCGCATATGCATATGCCTCATAGCCAAAGACAAGAATGTGTCTCAGAGAGGGCTTCTTTCTAGACCATGCTTCCAAAGGTTTTTTCTCAACAAGAGCAGAATTTAAAGAATAGTTTATTAAATAACATGTTGTTGCAACTGCCTCAGCCCAAAACTTCTCCTCCAAGCCAACACTGCTTAGCATGCTTCATTCTCTTTCCATCACTGTCTCGTTGAACCTTTCAACAACTCCATTTTTTTGTGGAGTGTAGGGTGTAGTTTTATGTCTTTTAATCCCATGATCTTTATAGTACGTTTCAAACTCATCAAAACAAAACTCACTGCCATTGCTAGTCCTTAAACATTTTATTTTTCTTCCAGTCAGATTTTCCACAAGGTTTTTAAATTCCTTAAAATGACCGAACACTTCTACTTTACTTTTCAAAAAGTAAACAAATGTCGTTCTTGAATAGTCATCAATAAACAATACATAATATCTTGATTTAGACAAAGAAGGAACATTTTTTGGACCAAAAACATCAGAATGAATGTAATCAAGTAAACTAGAAGACTT